>JAOXYA010007786.1:0-14213 GCA_028565675.1 Sorex palustris | reverse complement strand
AGAGGGGCGGAGAATCGAACTCGGGTCGGCCATGTTTAGCCGCTTGTAAGGCGAACGCCTTACCGCTTTGCTATCGCTCCAGCCCCTGAAATATTATATGCACTGTAAATTTAGTTCCTTTTAAACAGTTTTATTATGCTTGTTGAGGGGTGGGAGCCGAGTCCCATAAAATAGTTCCTGTCAACTCACAGACTTCACAGGGAGAATGTGGTTTAAATGGGCCATGCCAGAAGTGAGAATTCCTGGGAGCCCATCGTTATCCTGTCCGGGGATGGGAACCATTGATGAGGGGTTGGAGCCAAGCCTGGGATTCGCCTTCTTGCGAGAACACAGCTCTTCTGTTCTGGACCTGGCTGGGAAGGGAAGCGGGGAGGCAAGGGGGGAAGGAGGGCAGGAGGGCTGGCTGACACACAGGGCTCAGCACGCCCAGGGCAGAGTGTTCTGGTTCAGCCTGACACGAGTGCTCAGCACGGGACCCAGTCAAGCTTGAGCAAGATGCTGCAGACAGGAGGAGTGGAGTGACCTTGGCGTAGAGCAGCCACAGCCCAGAGCTGTCAGGCAAGTTGAGTTGAGGGAATCTCAGCCCCATCTATGCATCAGCTTCATCTGGAACTTCTTTGAAGAAGACTCGGGCCCTAGTCCAAACAGACAGACCAGATCCCAGGCAGAGAGAGGCAGGCATTGGGTTTGCGAGTCCAGAGAGGTTTGGTCCTGATGAGAAGGTTTGGTCCTTTCTGCTTGGGGTTGCTGAAGGTGGGGGAAGGCGCCGAGCCCCAGGAATAATCTGAGCAAGCCATTCGGGAAAGTGCGATGGGAGCTTGCCATTCCAGCTTCATCTCCAAGGTCTGTCATTGAGGTGGGGGGGAGCTCACTCTTCTTCCACCGCACCCCAGGGAACCCAGGTAGGGGTGGGGGGCTGTGTCTCTGGCAGGAGTATGCTCTGTGTTGACGTCCCATGGCGGAAACTAGAGACCAGAGCAGATGAGCCCATGAAGGCCGACCCAGGACCAGATGGGATGGTGTCAGATGGCACCTCAGGGGACTTCTCTGGGGTCATGTTTTTGTTTGTAACCCTTCTAAACCAACCCCATTCAGTGACATTCATCAGTCTTTTTGAGCATTTACTGAGTGTTGCCAGTCCCGCTGCCTAAATCCGTTCTGGAATATGGGTAACTCTAGGGAAGCAAAAACAGAGAGAGAGAGAGAGAGGGAAAGAGAGAGGAGTTCATTATTTGACTAGCTAAGCCATAGATACCTCTTTGTCTTTAGATGCCAGGCTGAGCTTTCATTTATGGGATCTTTCCTGGAACCCTCTGAGTTGGACCCTGTCCCCTGATCCTTATTTTGAAGAGTCCCAGAGAGGGAAAGTAAGCTGCCCACTGCCACACAGCAGCATTGGTCTGGCTGGTGCAGACATTCAGGGTCTCTGCAGGAGCAGAGGGCCTGGTCAGGGACGGTTGCACAACCTGGGGTGATGCTCTTCTCTTGGCTGCGTTCTGTGTGTTCTTGGAGCTGTATCTCTACAGCACAGCCCCCTGTGTTGTTTGTTGTGTCTGCTCCCCGGGCCATGACTTACGGAGAACAGGAGGAGCTCTGACACCCACAGGCCTGGCAGTGGAGGCCACGAAGAAGCCTCCCATAGTGAGAGTGCGGGAAGCCTCGGCACACGTCGCCTCATTAGCGCGTCCTGGCTTTGCTGTCCTACACAGAAAGCCCTGCTTAGTGAGGTCAGGAAACTGGGCCAAGGTGACACCTCCATCCAGCATGTCTCTGTGACGGTGCAGAGGTCTGTGACTCTGTGACACATGAGCTCCAGTGTCCGGTTGCAGTCCACGTTTGGAGAAGAGAGCCCAATGGCCGTGGCTTTTAGTGGCTCGGGAGAGCGGAGCTGAGGCCGGGTCTCTCATCCCAAACTCCAAGGGGTCGATTCTTCCTCTCCGTGTGCGTCCTTGAGAAAGAAGATTCTGGGTGACTCTGGGAACCCCGGGTGACTCATCCATCAAATTGGTCCACAAGGCAAGAAAGTGTGTGAGCTGCGGAGCACTGGACATCGAGGAAACACTCAACCTCATGATCTTCTTGTCCCTGCTGGTGCTCGGGCCCCTGCCCAGCCTGGGAGGTCTCTCTCCAGCCCTCCCTCTAGGTCAGCACCTGCTGTGCCTCCGTGCGCACGACACATAGGCATCAGCCATGGCGAGGAAGGGACTTGTGATCTGATTCGCTTTCCCTTGATCCTGTCAGGCAGCCATTTATTCCCTTGTGGTAAAATGCACAGCATGTGCAATTGCTCTTGGAACCTTGCTTGCATTTTATATTGGGGATCATGACTGATTATCCACAGGGTTGTGCAATCCATTCCCATTTCCCAGTTCCAGAACTCTGCATCTGCCCAAATGGCACCGATATGCCCTTGGCTCAACTCCCTTGACTCTGCCCTTTGGTACCTTACTATCCTGCTTCCTCCCTCTGTGTCTGAACACCCCCATGCCCTTCACCCAAGAGGGCCACATGCTATCTGTCCCTTGCACTAGCTGACTTTGATGTGTGTGTGGTTGACGAGGTTACCCAAGGGAGGGTGAGGAAGTGAGTGTGGCAAGGGGTCCCTGGGGAGGGTGTATGTCTGTTGGAGTGGTGGAGACTGGGACATTTCTGAGAAACGGAGGCCTTTGGGGGAGAGTTGGGGACTGGCCACTCAGAACTTCTGGGATGCTTATTTAGAAGTTGTGTTTGTGCAGATCTCAGACCTCGTGAGCAACTAAGATAGTCCTTGCTGGCCAGCCTCTGTGGTGGCAGCTTCCAGAAATTTTAGGAGTTCTGGAAGAAGAGTTCAGGAGTGGAGGAGCAGGGCAGGCCAGGAGCTGAGGTTTTGTTTTTGCATGCTGGCTCTGCCTTTGAGTAGAGTCGCAGCCTAGAGAAAGTCACTTACTTGGTTTCAGCCTTTCCTCTTTCTATCTCTAAAGTGGGTGTCCTCATCCTACGGTCTAAATTTACCCAACGGTGTGGAGTGTGGAGCACAGTGCTTCTGTGTGTTTCTCATCTTGAAATTGTTCAAGAAGATGAGTGTTCCAGCCGGGCAGTGTTTGCTGGTCTCTGGATGGCTGGGGAAGATGCTGTGATTCCTTTTCAAAGGAAAGTGTTTCATACAGGCTTGAGCATGGCGTCTGAGGTGAGGTGGGAGCAAAACGTCTGCACATTCTAACTATATTAGACCAGAGGAGAGCAGAGGAGTGCCGGAAAGGGAGTCCAGAGTGAGTACAGAGACAGCTCACCTTGGATGTGGTGGACGCTGGCCTTATCTACGACACCACATACCCCCCAGCCCTGCTAGGACTGATCCCTGAGCACAGAGCCAGGAGTAAGTCCTGACCCGAGTGGTGAAGGAAATAGCTAAGGGAGGTTAGAATGGGGAGTGAGCCCGAAGCCAGGGGGGTGCATGCTAACCCTTTCCTAGTTCTTCCTGGGCAAACACTACCAGACTCCGCCCGCAGCACCCATATGGCACTCTGTTCTCAGTGGTTCTCAAAGTGGGATCCCTGGAGCAGCAGTTGGGAGCTTGTTGGAAATGCACATTCTGCAGCCCGATGCACCACCCCGGGGTGGGCCCAGTGCCCTCACTGTGACAGCTGCTTCTGTGCAAGTCACAAACTCGAGACTCGTCCCCAGCGCTGTGGCTGCTTGTCCCCCACTGCTGGACGCCAGGTCTGTCCAGGCACCCTCAGTTCCCGCTTGGAAGCACACAGACACCTGGCCCTTCCTGTCGCTGCAGCCAGAATGTTCTCTCCCATCTCTCATCGGGGTCTCCTCTCTCCTCCAAGGCTGTCCCCAGAGTTCAACCCAGAATCCAAGCTTTGATTTTAACCTGGATGGGTCCTGGTCACACCCATCAGGTCACACCCATCACACCCTGCCCTTCTGGTCCCTCTGACCCTCACAAACTACCTCATCTCACTGCTGCTGTTGTGCCTAACTTTTCTGGGGGGGGGTGGTCTTGGGTCCCCCAGGGAGAACTGTAGGCAAGGAGAGAGACTTTGGTTGCTCCCCCACTCCCCACCACTTTCTGTGTTGAAACTGTGCTGGGCCATGATGAGCACCCATGGGAGTTTCTTCAAATACACTTAATTGATCCACACATGTCCTTGGTGTGGGCAGACTTGGCAGCTGGGGAAGAACTCGAGATTCTCAGGGGAGCACTTCCTGCCTCCTCGAATGGTGCATCACCAGCACCACCAGCCCCCAGGAGAAACCAAGAGTCCCTGCCCGGGAGACTTTTCACACCATCAGCAGAGAAGATGCAACAGGTGTTGCTGGAGCGCTGATTAAACAATTAGCACCCCGCCCTGGCTTCCTGTCCCGCTGGCCAGAGTCCCGTCCTTATGCCAGGGAGGACCAGTGTGGGCCTGCCCTCAGGCTGGGAGGAGTGTGTGTGTGTGTGTGTGTGTGTGTGTGTGTGTGTGTGTACGGATGGGGTAGCATCATTGTCTCTGCGCCTGGCTCTGCTGAGCAGAGGTTTTGTGGACAGAAGGAAGTACGGACACTGCTGGCTGCCAGCCACAGAGTGGAGGTTCGGGTCCAGAGTAAAAAAGTCCAAGTCTAACTTTAGGGAGTTTTGGCCTCTTGTGGGTGGGAGGTCTGGCTGGGAAGCTGGGATGTCAGCACCTTGGTGCCGTTGCATATGGCAAATGTCTTCATCTGGACAAGTGTCTTCTGGACTAGTCAGAAGAAATGTCGGGAGAAGAAGCCTAAGGGAGGGATGGTTGTTTCATGATTGAACAGAGCTTACTGGCACTGCCAGCTGCTGTCTGGCCACAGGACCAGCCACGTGCCAGAGGACCCACACCTGGCTTGCGCAAGGGACAGCAGTGGGCAGGGCTGGGCACCCCCAGCTGGTGTCAGAATCTGGATCCTGACCTGGTCACGCAGTGGAATAGGAGCAGAGGGTAGGGCACGCTGCCCCATCTCCGGTTCTGGCTTAGCACTTGTTCTCCCGCTAGAATCGGGGTTGGACCGTGCAGAATCCAGCCTGGAGGTGGACATCCCGCTCTCTTCCTGTCAGGCTGACCTATGAAAGTCACATGGTCCCCCAGTTCGTGAGTTTATCCACTCACCTCGCAGGGACCCCTGAGCAGGGCACCCTAGACCAAGGAGGAGGGCTGAGAGCAGCTCCAGACCCCTGTAATCTGTGCTCTCAATCTTTCTAGGAATAAGACGGGGCAGAAATCAATCAGTGCATGCTACACAGTGGAGAGCGAGCGCTGATTCGTGTCCTGGAGCGGAGTCTGCTTAAATGTCATTCGTGGCTGTTTGGGATACTAATGGCCACTTAGAGTACGACCTTGAGAAGGCTTTTGAGTCAGGGCTTGGGGGCAGTGGGGCTGGGCAGGGGGTGAAAGCTCCCCATTGATCCGTGACCCCCACCGAGGCCAGTCTGCCAGAGTGCGCAGCTGTGCCCAGATGAAGTCACTCCATAGGCCATTAGTGAAGATTTCTCTTGGAAGGCACTTCATTGTTCGCTTTGTCTGTAACTGAAAACCACAAATATCAGTGGCTCAAACCAATAGACACATATTTTGTTTTGTTTTGTTTTTGTCCATAAATATCTGGGTGAATTCCAAGGGATGGGGGCCTGAGATTTCAAGGACCCCAGCCAGGCTCCTTCTCTCTAGGGATGGTCTCAATTTTGTCCCAGGTAAGCGGTCTCTGTGTTCTTGAGAGGGATGGAAGGAGGATTATCCACGGGGGCGGGGTGGGGTGGGGTGGGGGTGTTCCCAGAAAAGCTAAAGATGTCACACAAAGGTAAAACACATGGCAAAGATTTTATTGAACTCAATTCATGAGGGGACTAGAAAGATTGTTAGAAGGAGAGTTAAAAGCAAACTTGCGGGCCAGCCAGCTTCTGAAGTGAGGTCCTGGGGACTGGCCCCAAGACTGCCTGGCCTGTGTGAGTGAGGTCAAGGGTATCATCCTTGGCACCTGTCCACTAACGAAACGTGGGATCCCAGGCCTCTGCTGTGGACCTCCCTGGTGCCAAGACAAAGAGACAGAATGCAGAGTATCAGGATCTGGAACATCACCCCCAAGTGTGTGAACACTCCCCTCCCCCACCCCGAGAGACAACAGCAATAACAAGAAAAGGAAGAGAGAAGAGAACCGGAAAGAACTCTGAAATGATGCTCAGGTTAACTTCAGCCATCCCCAAGATGGGCTGCAGTTTTGGCTTTATCTTCACTGGCATCTTTTGCATTGCTAGGAGTGGGGCTTATGGACACTATGAGCAGCTTTGTACCATGCTCAGAGCTGTAAAGTAGCTCAAGGATGGCCAGATAGAATGATGGCAGAGTACCAGGTTCTAGACAGGATTGCTGTCAGTATTTTGTCCATTTCAGATTCCTCACGTATCCTGACCAGCAAAATGTGTAGAGCGTAAGGGGAGTTTATCTGCATTCTCTTTCCTCCCCCTTTCCTTTTTGGGTCACACCCGGAGATGCACAAGTGTTACTCCTGGCTCTGCACTCAGGAATTACTCCTGGCGGTGCTCAGGGGATCATATGGGATGCTGGGACTTGAACCCGGGTCGGCCACATGCAAGGCAAACGCCCTACCCGCTGTGCTATTGCTCCAGCCCTATCTGCTTTCTCTTTAGGAAAGTCTTTAAGAATATTGGCATCCCTACACTTTTCTATAAGTTATAGTCATAACTGAGAAGTGAGCTCACCCCTAGGTGCAAGGAGGTTGAGAATGTGCCCTTCCTAAATAAAGTTGTTTTGTTTGGGAGAAGGGGTCCTGGGCCTTGTGGGTTACTGCAGCATTATTCTCAGGAGCAGCCAGAGGTCCTTGGATCATTTATGATAACTCCATAAGCTGAAATATTACATAGCTATTGAAGGAAGAGGATGGCTGTGTTGCATTCACAAAAGATCGCCAAGATCAGGGAACAGACGTACACAGGTGTGTCTAATGGGCTGGTACTGGAGCTGAGAAAATAAATGAATGTGCTTCTGAACACTGAGGTTCTGCCGCAAAGGAACAAGAGAAGGAGATAACTATTTCTCAGTGCCCTGGGTTACAGAGTAAAGAGGGAGGCTGACTTTTCCTTTTGTGTTTGGTGTTTTCTGCATTTGCACGGTGTTAATGATTATTCAGCTGCTCCAGCAAGAGTCAAGGGCCAGGGAGACGGCTCAGAGTGCTGCAGCACATACTTTGGGATTAAACCCTGGGACGTGGTTCCTGGACACCACCAGAAGCAGCTCCTCAGTGCCCCATTGGGCATGGCTGCAGCATGGCCAGGCGTGGGTAAGCCCCAGAGAGAAAAGAAAATCCAGGCAAGTCCTGCTGGCTCCCAGCTCCCAGTGGGCCTGGTTTCCAGACAGTCACAGCAGGTTGTCCTTAGAGAAGAACAACAATGGGAAGGGATGTCAGCTGGAGGGTGCTGAGGGGCGGGATGCAGGCCTGGCGTCTGGGGGCTCCCAGGTTCAGTGCCAGCCCCCACATAGAACCCTGAGCACTGCTGCGTGAGCCATTGATGCTCACCCCAGGCAGAGCTCCTAGCCCCATGTTCAAGCTTCCCTTTTTTTTAATTGATTGATGTCTTTGAAGGCTTTGTGTTTTTTAAAAAAAATTTTAATTTTTAGTTTTTAATTTTTGGGCTTTTTGGGGTCACTGTGGGGGCTCTGGGCCAGTGGCTGCCCCTCTCTGGGCAGAGGTTTCTCTGTTGCCACACACTTGTTGCACTTATCTTAAAGGAACAGTGCAGGCCGTTTGCAGGGGGAAGCAGAGGTGTCAGGGCTTGTTAAAAAGTGTAAAACATTGTTCCAGAGATTGAAGGAGTAGCCACAGAACACTTAGCTCCTCCAGGAAACTCTCAGGCAGCCCGAAGACTGAAGCGTGGAGCCTCACTCTGGAACTGTGTTGCGGGCAGTGAGGGAGCACCGTGGCATCCAGCCCCAACTGCAGAAAAGGTGAGGCAGCCTTGGGGTGTAATGAGAGCGCAGAGGTCCTGACGGCAGCCCCGCAGCCCCTGGGGCCTGCTGGGCGACCTCTGGTGGGTGGCATGGCGTATCTGTGCTTGGGGTGTGTAACAGCAGTGCCTGGTGCTCGGTGAGTGGACAATGCTTGGACAGGGGATAGGCATGGTGGCGGACACAGTGGTGGGCATGGTGTCGCACGTCCCTGCTCCTGTGTCACTCATTGCCCCGTGTCTGGAGCCGCATGGGAGGTGACTGCCCCAGTCAGGCGCTGAGCCCGCAGGTGGGGAAGTGAATCTCTGAGAAGTTTCTGAGGGGGCACCTTCAGGAGAGCGCTGAGCACGGTTCTGAGAGACGTCCAGGGAAACTCACAGAAAATGGCTCTTGAGAACAACAACAACAAAATGCATGACTGGAGATTGTGGGCCCTGCTGGCAGCCCAGGAATGAGTAACTTTGGAATGGGTGGAATAGGCTCCTGGCATCGATGCAAAGCTTGGCACGGTCTCGCCAGCCAGGAAGCCATTGCTGCTTCCTGAGGCACTTAGCTGAGACCCTTCAGAAGCCCAGCTGCCTCTCAGGGCTGAGGAGCGGCTCCTCCTTTTCCCCCATTCTCTCGTCATTTGTAAAAGGAGGACCTTGAGGCGACCCCGGGCAGCCTTAGCTGGAAAGGACTCTGGGGTTAATGGCTGGGATGCAGATGGCTGTTTCTCGGGATTCTGCGGCAAAGGGCCCTCCACCTCCTCCCAGCTGTGTCCCTGACCCTTGCTGCTGATCACGCGGGGGCAGGGGGCGGGGAACGAGACAGCTCAGGGGGCCAAGTGTCACAGAGAAAGCTGAGGGCTGGTGGCCGCAGGGGGATGGGCCCTAGGGGAGTCACCCAGAGTCACCTGGAGTGTCTGGTGCCTGCCAGGGCCCGGGCGACTGGCTCCCTGGGTCTTTCACTTCTCAGTTGGGTCATGGGTATCCCCAAACCACTGAACCGAACTGGAGATTTGTGAAACTGGAGCCTCTAAGAACAAAGACAACCCGTTTTATTATTATTTTTTTAGTTGAAAATTCAAAAAACAAACAACTGGGGCCACACCCAGCAGTGCTCAGAACTTACTCTTGTTTCTGTGCTTGGGGGTCATTCCCAGTGGGGCTCAGGGACCATATGTGGTGCTGGGAATTGAACCTAGGTCGGCCGCATGTGAAGCAAGAGCCTTCCCATCCTGCTGTGTCTCTGGCCCTGGGAACTCCCTGTAAGAGCAGCAGCTGTGGGAGTCTGACACGACCAGACATGGGCTTGGGGATGGGTTTCTAACAACAGGTGGGGTTTGAGCGTGGAGGGGGTTCAAATTGGAGGGGATCAGAGGTGAACCCCCTACCCCCTGACCCACCAGTAATGGCACAGAGTCTGTGGTGACTGGGTGCCACGTGGAGAAGGCCTGGAGTGAGAGCTGGAGAGGCCACGGGAGCTTCCTGGCTGTGATCAAACACAGCTCTGCAGGGGCAAGGCCTTCTGCAAGGGGCCACCTGGGGCGCCCGGGAGGGGTGTTTGTGCAGGTTTCCAGGGGGCTGCCCAGAATCTGTTCCATTACTGATCGCAGAGCAGAATTCCGGGCTGATTTCTCCTCCAGTGAGGCTCACTCCTGCTTCACCGGAAGTGGTCAGAGGACCTTAGGTGGTGGCCAGGACTGAACTCAGATCACCCACGTGGATGGCAAGGGCCTTGTCCACTCTATTGTCCCTACTGTTCCTCTGGCCCATCCAATGGGATTGTAGTTTTCTTAGCTGAGAACTGAGAAGGCAAATAAAACGCATCCACTAAAGAGACGACTGTGTGTGGAGAAGGCAGGAGGGATTATGGCACCTGGGCCAGTGGGAAGGAAGCCACATGGTCAGGCCTCAGGTCTGAGAAGCAAAGGGAGGCTCAGGCACCCTGCTTCCTCCAGGGCCCCCAGCATGAAACTTCGTGCAGTGGAGTGCCCGAGTGTCCGAGTGTCCGAGGGGTGACTTCATGGTCTGCAGGGAGGAGGGTGGCTTTGGCACCACTCTTGTCTGGGTAGGTGGGCAGAGCTCCGGGAAGGGGGGCATGGCCACACTCTAGGCTGTGTCTGCATGAGTTGCTTTGAACGATGGGGCTTTGGGTGCTCTCGGCCTTTCCTGCCCAAGCTCTGCATTTGGCTCTGCCTTCGAAATGGTCCCCCACCCCCGCACCCCACTTTTCAGCAGGGAGGGGTCCAGAGGTCTGTGTTCCCACCCCCTTTCTTCCACTGAATCCAGGAGAATTACCAAGTGCTATAATTGGGTCCCGAGCCAGGCCCTCATTACCATTTAAGACAGTGCTAATCTCATAAGAGGATTATGCAGGAAATTCGATACCAACCCTTCCCCTCCTTCTTTCTTTGGTCTTTGGTGGTTTAGGGTCAATCAAGAGTGATTCCCCCCCCCCCTCAAAGTTAAGCAAGAAGTGTTTTTGGTGAAGTGTTGGTTTGGGGGGCCACGAAGTGTCTTGAGGGGGAACCAGGACCTCTTGCGTTTGAGGTTGGTGTTCTCCCCCAGAATTCCATCCCAGGCCTCATGGCAGTTTGTTTATTTGTTTGTTTGGTTTGAGCTGGTGTCACAGCAGGCGAACTGTGATTGGGGTTGTGGATTCTCTGGTTCTCTTCCCCAGGTGACCTGGTCACAGAGACACCTGGTCTCCCTCTGCTTGCTGTGCAGGCTGCCATGCCATCTTTTCCTTCCTGCTTGTCTCTGCGACCTTAACACAGCCCCTTCCCTGGAGCCCTCCCTTCCGAGGAGCCATAAGCCTAAGTGACAATCTCTCCAGCACTTGTTGAAACAAACAAACAAACAAACAAACAAACAAAAAAACAGAGGCTTTCAGTGAGAATCTTTGTCCTTCCTGCGGGAGAGGTAGAAGAGGCCATCACATCTATGGCAGGCTTCATCTTGTTTGTAAGAATAAGCTTGGGCAATGGCCTGGCGCTGTTCATCATGGACCACAGGTCATCATGAGGACCATGGCTAAGTAGCATTTTCTGTTATCTGTTAGAAAGCATCGCCCCTCTACCGCTGCTGTTTTCCATACCGGTGATGGTGGGAAAGTACTACCAAGTCTCACTGTACCTCTGACAAGTGGGAGTTCTAGCAGCCACCCTAGCCATCCAGGGCTTGCTCTCGTGTGCTGAATGTGATTGCCAGGATGTAAGATCGAGGGAGGAGTGTGAATGTCGCCCTTAGAATTTGGAAATTCAAGCAAAACACACCCTAGGCGCAGGTGGACCCTACCGTTGAGCTCTTTTTTTCTTGGTCTGTGAAGAATACCAGAAGTGTACACACACACACACACACACACACACACACACACACACACACACACACCCCTACACACACTCACATACCCACTCCCCACACACATATACACACACATTCACAGACACACACGTCTTTAGATTTTCATTTATCCCCATGTCTACGCACTGGACTTCCTCCTACCATTATTGCTGGCACGGTACGGGATTGCTCGTACAGAAGTCTGATGCCTTCCCCTGTGAGTCTTGGGCTTTGGGATCTCTGCCCTGACTCTCAAGCTAGAATGCAGGCGTTCAGTTTGTCCCACCTCCCTGCTGAGTGGTATTTGCTCGCTATCTCATGAAGTGTCTTGAGTTAAAGTTTGGGGGTGTCCAGGCCGTCTTTGACCCTGGCTTCTCTGGGGCCGAGGCCATTCCCACTTTAGGCAGGATGGAGGCCTGGCTGGTGAGCATCCCTGTGCCCCACCCCCTCACACCTAGTGACAGGCCTGCTTGTGTCTGAGAGGAGCAGGCCCGCCCTGGCCAGATGCCAGACTTCTTGTGAAACTCCTGGCTTTTGTTTGTTTTGTTTTTCAATGAATCTTTCTTTCCTTATCCTAGATTCCTGCCATTTTGTTATTATAATTATTTTTCTGCTGCCAGAACTTTGCTTTGGGAAAACTCTCGCTTTCCTTTTTTCCACAGCCCTGCCCCCTGCCCAGAAGCCCCCCTCCACACCCCGCTGCCCTCCAGAGTGCCTTTCCCAGCCTTTGATGCTCCATCTTGCCTCCAGCCTCCTTGGGATCTCCGTGTTCCTTTCCCTGGTTGTTGGAGAGTGAAGTGGCCCAGGCTAGGGATGAGCGGGGAGGCTGAGTTCCCTTCAGGGTTGTCGCACTTTTAAAGAGTACCTTTGAGAATTAAATATAAAACTCTTCAGTGTAAGGGCTGGAGCAATAGCACAGCGGGTAGGGCATTTGCCTTGCTTGTGGCCTGCCTGGGTTCGATTCCCAGCATCCCATATGGTTGGTCCCCCAAGCACTGCCAGGGGTAATTCCTGAGTGCAGAGCCAGGAGTAACCCCTGAGCATCGCCGGGTGTGGATCCCCCCACTGCCCCTCCCCCCAAAATAACCCAAAACCAAAAAATTCTAAAGTGTGAATGGAAGGGAAAGGGTTACTCCTGTATTGGAAGTGGGGGGCAGTTGATACTGCCTTCCTGGGTAGCTGTCCAGAAAAGCTTATCAAGGACAATACAAATACATATTTCTCACGACCCAGAAATTCTCCTTCTAGGTAAGAATGATCATATATGTTTATAAAGGATCATTTTGGGGGGATGATGGGGAGGGTTTGGGCCACAGTCATTAGCGCTCAGGGATCACTCCTGGGGGAACTCCGAAAACCATTTGTGGTGCCGGGGATGGAATCCAGGCAGGCTACATGTGAGACAGGAGTCTCCTCTGCTGTGTTATCTCCCTGACTGGGAAACAGGATTTTGAAATACTTTTTCACTAAATTTTAAATTAAAATTTTATCTTTTACAGTAATTCCACTATTCTTATTTTATAATTAGGTGCTTTTTTAAAGTGTTGCTTAAAATATTGAAAAATTGGAAAAGAAATATTCAGAATAGGAGTTAAGTTTCAGGTACGCAGTTTATTATTATATTTATTTATTAATGTATTACCACGAGGTACAGTTACAGACTTACAAACTTTCGTGATTACGTTTCAGTCATGCAATGATCAAGTACACATCCCTCCACCAGTGCCCGTTCTCCATCACCAATGATCCCAGTATCCCTCCCACTACTCCTTTGGATCTCCCCTCTCCCCTGCCCTGCCTCTGTGGCAGGCACATTCCTTTTGGCTCTTTCTCTCTCCCCTTTTGGGTGTTGTGATTGGCAGTACAGGTAGTAAGTGGCCATCGTGTTCGTTCTATAGTTCGCTTTCAGCACACATCTCCCATCCTGAGCGGGCCCTCCAAGCACCCTTTACTTGGTGGTCCCTTCTCTATCTGAGCCACCTTTTCCCCCAGCGTGTGAGATTGGCTTCCAAGCCATGGAGCAATCCTCCTGGTCCTTATCTCTACTATCTTTGGATGTTAGTCTGCCATTCTGTTACTTGATATTCCACAAATGAGTGCAGTCCTTCTATGCCTGTCCAGGTACTCAGCTTAAATACTCCAGTGAAACAATTGATTAAAACTTGGCTCACCAGTGTTATGTGATAACCATGTAATCATGCTGATCGAAAAGCATAGTAATTAAAATGCAAAGATCTGTCACATCTATTTTAGTTAGATACACGTGTAGTAAAAAATCTTTGCAGGTCATATTATGATGTTTGGTTTGATTGTGGTTGAGTCAGCTCTGGCCTTTGATGGTCAGGCTCTGCTACTCACAATAATGTTTTGTGTTTGTATCACCCTAGCAGCACTCAGGGACTGCTTGCCTGGCCCAGTGCTCAGGGCCACTCTTGGCAGTGCTGCCCTGAGGACTGTGAGGTATCAGGGATTAAATCTGGACCTCCTGCATGAGCTCCAACTGTTGAGTTCTCTCCCTGGACCTGGTTTAGTGACCTTCTCCTTGGTTTATTTAGTTGTGTCAAATTTATAATTATGAAAAAACTGCCTATTGCAGGGTTGATTCAAATGGTTAAAATTATGTAAAGTGATGAAATTGGTACCTGGCACATAAGCAAAAGCTAATACATGTTAGCTGCCGTTATTGCTAGCTTGTTCATGCATGCATGCATGCACACCACTGACAAATATAGCAGAGTGGAAGGACTATATTGCAAGTTGTCTCTGGGTAGTGAATCTTTTCCCTTTTCTACTGTTACTACTGTGAACTTATATAATAAACAAGTGTAACTGAATATCCACAGGAGCATAGAAAGTGGTTTTAAACAACAGTCCTGTGCAGGAAGTGACTCAAACAAAAGAATGTCTGCAGGGAGAGAGGGAGAGAGGGTGG
>JAOXYA010007767.1:0-14214 GCA_028565675.1 Sorex palustris | reverse complement strand
CACTGTCACTGTCCTCCCGTTGTTCATTGATTTGCTCGAGTGGGCCCAGTAACATTGTGAGACTTGTTACTGTGTTTGGCATTTCGAATAAATCACAGTAGCTTGCCTGGCTTTGCCATGTGGGCGAGATACTCTCGGTAGCTTGCCAGGCTCTCTGAGAGGGGTGGAGGAATCGAAGGCAGAGAAATCAAATTCCGGTCGGCTGGTTAGCCACACGCAAGGCAAACGTCCTACCCGCTGTGCTATTGCTCCAGCCTGACTGATTATTAATGAATGTAATTTTAAAACTTTTCTGAACTAGCTTTGACAGATGGAATTCTATGTACAAGGTATTCATTTTGATGTCTTGATATGTGTATACAGTAGGAAAAGACTGCCCTATCAATCTGTTTGTCACCTCAACATAGTGATCTTTGTGTGTGTGCTCAGAAGATTGAAGATTGAGGTTTTTGGAAAATTTCACGTATACACTCATTTTGTTAACTGTTCTCACAACACTGTAGTTTAGGTCCCAGAGGTCACTCACTTGCTGAAGTGAAACTTTTCTACCCTCTGAGCAGCACCTATTTCCTCTTACACTAATCTCTGACAGCTGCTACTATGCTCGATGAATGTGACTGATTTTGATTTTACATGTAAAGGAATTCAGTTATAAGGGTAATATTATCTTTCTTATACCTAGAACATTTCAGCCAACATATAATACCTTCTAGATGTTGTGAATAGTAGTACCTTTTTCTCTTTTATGCCTGAATAATATATTTTTATTTTTTTAATTAACTTATTTATTTTGAATACCCATCCCTCCACAAGAACCATTTCCCACCACCACGGATCCCAGTATCCCTCCCCCCCACCCCCCCAAACCACCCTGTGTCTGTGGCAGGGCATTCACTTTTGTTCTCTCTCTCCTGTTGGGTGTTGTGGTTTGTATAAGAGTTAAGCCTGATTTTCAGGGAGAAACGTTGTATGATTTACTTTCCATTGATCACTTTGTATATACGGAGATGTCACAGCCACGCAAGTGGCCGTGTGGTTTGGAGTAAAAGTCCTGGTTCCTGCATACTCGAGCTGAGAAGAGAACATTGAAGTAAAGAGACATAGAAGCGAGATGATAGGCAGGTAAGTAAGTGGGAGCCTGTTTTATTAGGAACATCTCTTTGGGGGTCAGGAACACCCTCTCCTGAATATTGTGTTCAGGAGTTCAAGGTGCCCTCTTGGCAATTCCTGGCCAAGCAGATCAGGGACAGTTGTTCAGTGCAAGGGCCCAAGGATATGCTGTTGCTCCGGTAGGCAGTGGGGGACCCCTGATGGTGCTGGGGGCCTCCAGGGCTACACCTGGAGATGCTGGGGAATTAGGAATTAGAATGTGGTGTTAGGGACAAGTCAGGTGGTTAGCATGACACCAGTCCCTCTTCTATCTCTTGGCCCTTAATAACACTTCTTAAAGTGCAGCAATTAAAGGAATGAAATTATTTTTAGGTAATAGACCAACTATGAACATTAAACTGTTCTTTTAATGTGTTACTGTTTTAATAAAAATGGCAAAGAAGGTAGGAAAGAAGGTAAGGATTTATTTGGAGTGGGAGAAATGAGACTGGTAAAGGATATTGAGACCAGAGCCCAAAGTTAATATTTAATTTGAGAAGAAAAAAAGGTATAAAATACGTTTTATGACCAATCATTATCACTGTCATCCCCTCTGTTCATCGATTTACTTGAGTGGATGCCATGAACCTCTACATTCGTCCCAACCCTGAGATTTCATCAGCCTCTCCTTAGTCTTCTTTCCCAATGATTGGAGGTTCTTTCAGGGTCAGGGGAATGAGACCTGCTATAGTTACTGTTTTTGGCATATCGAATACAGCACGGGGAGCTTTCCAGGCTCTGCTGTGTGGGATGACCAATAGGAAGGCAAACAAGAAGACCTAGCGAATCTAGAATCAGAAAAAAGGTTTGGTGGTAGTCACAAAAATCACAATTATGGGAAGTTTTATCATCACTCAAGATCTCACATCCATGGTGAACTGAACTTTCATATAGAAAATTCCACAGGAGAAAACATTGTCAATCCCCAATTATTTTATTTTGTATGAATAGATTTTATTTTAATAAATAAATAAATAAAAGATTTATATAAAATATACTTTATTTTTTTTTTTTTGCTTTTTGGGTCACACTCAGCGGTACACAGGGGTTCCTCCTGGCTCACGCACTCAGGAATTCCTCCTGGCGATGCTCAGGGGACCATATGGGATGCTGGGAATCGAACCCGGGTCGGCCGCATGCAAGGCAAATGCACTACTCACTGTGCTACCACTCCAGCCCCCCTAAATATATTTTCAATGAAAATATTTTGTTACTTTGTTTAAAACTAAGATTTAAGCAAGAAAAAATGGACATTGGAGCTGAGGAGGCAGTACAGCATGTAAGGCACTTGTCTTGTATGCAGAAGTTCCACGTTCAATCTCCACCCCTGATATGAACCCCCAAGTCTGCTTGGAGTGACCCCTGAGTGCAGCAGCGCAGAAGCAAACCCTGAGCACTACTGGGTGTGGTTTGAAAAAAAAGAAAGAAAATAGTAAAAATGGACATTTAGACATTTAGATATTTCTCCAGTTTCTTAAGATTGTGTCTGTTTTTCAGGATGATGAAGGATTTGAAAAAATATTTCTTCCCTGGGATTGAAGAGATAGTACAGATGGTAAGGCATTTATTTGCTTGGTTTTCGGTAGTGGTGGATTTGATCCTGTTAACCCACATGGTCCTCTGAGCCTTTCCAGGAGTGATCCCTGAGCCAGGAGTAAGCCCTGAACACTGGCGGGTGTGGACCAAAACCCAAACCAAACACAATCAAATAAAAAATTTTCCCCCTAACTGACATAATACAAATGCTAGATTAGGAGAGGAGCGGGCGGAGGAATAGCACAGCGGTAGGGCGTTTGCCTTGCACGCAGCCAGCCCGGCTGAGCCAGGTTGATTCCTCCGCCCCTCTGAGCCTGGCAAGCTACTGAGAGTATTCAATATGCCAAACACAGTAACTAAAAGTCTCACAATGGAGACGTTACTGGGCCCGCTTGAACAAATCGATGAACAACGGGAGGACAGTGACAGTGACAGTGACAAAAGAGAATGAGAGAAAATTGGTAAAAGTATATTTTGTTTGGTAAAAACTGTTGGAAATGGTCATTGTGGATAGGAACTGCATGCTGAAAATTGGTAGGGAAACAAATATGATAACCTCTAAGTATTTGTATTGCAAACCATGATGCTCAAAAGGGTGGAGAAAGAGAGAGAGAGAGAGATAGAGAGAGAGATAGTGCCTGCCAAAGTACCTGGCATAGAGACAGGCTTGGGGAAGGGTGGCAGGAGAGAAACTGAGGACATTGGTGGTGTGAAGTGTGCACTGGTGGAGGGATGGGCGTTGGAACTCTGTACGACTGAAACCCAACCATGAACAGCTTTGTAACTCTATCTCATGGTGATTCAGTTAAAAACAAACAAACAAACAAACAAAACCCACCAGATTGTTTTCCAAAGGGACAAATTTCCACTCACCAGAGAAGAATGAGAGATTTTCCCTCAACTTCTTGTCAGTATTTGGTCTTGTCATATTTGAAATAATTTTTTAAATGATTTTAAATTTTGTTTTTGAGCTTCTACATATGGTAGTACTCAGGGGACCACTCCAAGCTCTGTTAAGAGCTCACTCCTGATGGTGCTGGGGACTCTTCAGTGTTGGGATGAACCTGGGCCCCCTGCATACATACCTGCGCTCTGCTCTAAGCAGTCACTCCAGCCCAATTGTCTTTTTAGTAGTCATTCCCATATACATAGAAATGTGCTCCTTGTCTAAGTGTTTGTATTGTGTCCTGCAAAACTTTCTGGATCTGGGAGGGATGGGACCTCCCTATTAATGCTTTGATGTCCAGAACCACACCCAGCAATAGATAGCCTGGAAAAATTGTCACTCTGAGGGAGTAGAACGGGGACACAGGACCACACTGGAGTAGTGCCCCACTGGGGATCAGCGGACACAAACATGCTGCTCACATATTCTCTCCCTTAAAGCCATTCCAGGCCCCTGTTTCTACTTAGTCATTTTTCTTGAATAAAAACAAAGCAAAGCAATAGCCACTCCTGCTGATGTCCTTTTGGACCATTTGGATCTGACTGTTTCTTTGGCCTGGTGGTACTGGGAACTCCCTTGGCCATGGAATGGCAGCAGGTTTCAACCATGGACCTCCTCTGTATGGTATATGCCCCCACACTTAAGCTTTCTACAACTATCCCTTTGAAAGCTTTCTGAATTCATAACCTGGAGGAGGTTTTGCTAAAATTCCCTGGGGTGTCCTCTGTGGACAACAGGGATAGAACCTATAACATCTGTGAATAGGGAAAGTTTAATTCCTTCCTTTTGAATTTTTAAAATACTTTTTGTAGGCTTGCTGCAGTGTCTCAAGCTTCCAAGTTGAATGTGTGCCAGATTGACAAGCCTTGTCATTCACCAGGGGGTATCTGGCTATTCCCAATGACAGTGATGCCAGTAACTATTTGTAATTACTCTGCAACCTGAATGAGTTGCCCTCTATTCCTGAACAATAAGAGTATCTACCATGAGTGGATGTTCACCATTCATAACGGATGTACACCTCTAGCCACAGTAGACAAGACGAAAAGAGAGAAGACCCAATTTGAAGAAACAGAGAAATAGCAGCGGCGGGGGGGGGGGGCAGGGGGGAGTGAGGGGAAGATTAGCAATACAGATCTGACCAACTTTACAAGCATAAAAAAGATGTCTTATGATCAATTGTATGACTTTAACAACTTAAGGAAAAAGGACCTATTTTTAAGAGATATTATTTTGTGGTGCTGAATGGACCTATGTTTTAAAGGACAAAGACTATTAAAAACTTATTAGGAAAAAGATGTATAACAGCCTAAATAATTATCATTGAGAAGCAAACCTGGGGGGTAGAGATATAATACAGCAGTTAGGACATTTGTCAGGCATGTGGCTGACCCAGTTTCTATTCCTGGCACCTTACATGGTTCCCTAAGCACTGCCAGGAGTGACCCCTGAGCACAGAACCATCAGGAACCCTGAGAACCACTGGCTGTTGCCTATAAAACAAAACAAAAAACAAGCGAGAGAGAGAGAGAAAAAGAGAGAACAAATTTAGAGTTAAAATCTTTCCAAAAGTCAGACCAATGAGAAAACCACACAGAGTAATACATTCAGCTACACAGTAAATTAGGATAGATTCTTTGCCCATGGAAAAGTAAGAAAAGAGAAACAGGAATGAAAAATAGATGACACAAACAAAAACAATAAAATTCAGTTAGAAGTTCCAACATCAGTAACAGGACTTGTTTAGTGACCTTGACTGAAGAAAAAGAACTAGCAGAGTAGATAAAACACAGTCATCATCTATACCTTATTTTAAAAAGAGCTCACTTTGAATGCAACAAAAATGTGATAGAAAATAAAATAATAGATAATAAGTCTCAACTAATTAAGACATAAAATGAGCAACAAATTAAGAAAAATTGGAATCATAATTAAACTGACAATCCTATACAGTATTGCTAAGACTATTACTGCAGCCTGTACAGAAAATGGCATGAACATTTCTTTAAAAACATTAGTGGAAATTGGGCTGGAAAGATTGAACAGCAGGTAAAGGCATTTGCCTTGCACAGAACCATCCTGGATTTGACCACTGACATCATATGTGGTCCCCTAAGCACTACCAAAAGTGATCCTTCAGAACAGAACCAGGAGTACTGCCAGGTGTGGTCAACAAACATGTATCTACATATGAAATTGTATATGACTGAGAAACACCCGCTATCCAGGATTTATCTAAAGGCTTTAAAAGCAAAAGAAAATTTGCCAAAATATGAAATCAAATGGCCCACCACCAGATGACAGGATAAAAATATCTGCAGTGTGTGTAGATATCACAGAATGCTCCATTAAAAAGGGGAAATGGTGCCTTTTGGAACAAAACAGCTGGAACTTGAGGTGAATGTGCTAAGATGAAATAAGGAAGTGAAAGAGAGTTATTACAAGATAGTTTTGCTCACATGTGGCCCATGAATTGCTAAAGTAAATGAACTGATAAAAACAAAACTAACTCTGAAACTCAGTGAAAACAGTGTTGATCACCAGCGGGAAAGGGGAGTGTGGGAGGACTGAGGAGAAGATCTTTTGGAGATGTCTGATGGGACCGGAGCATGTGTGGAGAGGCTGCTGACGACTGCACATGCAGAGGAGTGAAACCTAAACCTCAACTTTTCAAAATATTGGAACCAGTCATGACAATGACAATAATTTTTTTATGTAGGAATACTGCTATTTATTCAGCCACTGATTAGCTGATTTAATTGAGCATGAATTCCACCTTACTTTTTCTCCCCCATTTTTTATAACTTTATTTATTGAATCACCGTGAGAGCAGTTTCAAAGCTTTTGGGTTTAAGTTATGGTCATACAAAGAAACACTCATCCCTTCACCAGTGTCCATTCTCCACCACCAAAAACCCCAGTATGCCCCTATCCCACACCCTACCCCTACTTGTGGGGCACATGATTTCCACATTACTCTCTCTCTACTTTGATTACATTCAGTATTTTGACACCAGACCCACCATTATTATTTGGGATTTTACCCCAACTCTCAGATCTGCTGAAAAGGCATCAGTAGACAAGTTGTTCTCTATTGCTGGCTATGGTGTCACGTGGCTACAGTAGTGACCACGCAATTTTGAAATTTTGAAATTTTAACAATTAAATATAGAGGGATTTCTGCCAAAAGCCACTGGGTTCCAAGATTTGTTCCTGAGTCTCTTGGATCATGGCTGTTAAGCAGCTTGATCAGGAGCCAGAAAGGCCATTCATGGGTGGTGACTTGGGGTATCATTGGGACGAGGAGGAGGAAAGGGCTGGCTCCACCTGCATCCCGTGAGGCCCAATGTGTCTCATCACTGAAGGCCCAATCCTGACTGTCCAATGGCCTCTGGAGGATGGCAGCCACTGAGCTGCCTAGGGGGAGTAGGCGGAGGGATAGCACCCTTTTCCTTCTGGAATGGCCTGGCAACAATAACCTAGTGCGGGGTCTGGATGCATTTCTGCCAAAAAGACTGGGTTCTGAAATTTGTTTCTGAGTCTCTGGGATCATGACTCTTAAGCTGCTTGATCGGGAGCCAGAGAGGTCGTTTATTGGCAGTGACTCTGGGTCTTGTTGGGGTGGGAAGGAAAGGGCCGGCTCCACCCTCATCCCGTGAGGTGTGAGTACTTTTTGATCCTGGACATCAACTCTTTATCTGATATGTTGAATGCATATATATTTTTCCCTGCTCAGTTAACTGTCTTTTAGTTTTAGGCTGTTTCTTTTGCCATAGAGAAACTTTTTATTTTGACATATTTCCATTTGTTTAATTTTGAATTCTGTAGTTTTTTCTAGCAGCCTCATATTGTTGAAGATATATTTGAATTCTAGGACTTGGAGTGTTCTGCCTTAGTTTTCTTCAGTGTACTTTATTCAGGGTTGATCTCAGGTTTTTGATCCAGATTGAGTTGATTTTTATGTAAGGTGTGAGATACAGATCCTACTTTTTACATGTGGCTATCCAATCTTTCCAACAGTATTTATTGAAAACCCTGGCTTTTTTCCACTTTGTGCTCTTAGCTTCTTTGTCAGTTAGTGACCATGAAAGGCAGTCCTTTTAAAATTTCTTAGTTGGGGGCTAGAGCGACAGTACATTGGGTAGGGCTTGCATGCAGGCGACCCAGATTTGATACAGCATCTCATGGTTCCCCCAGGCACTGCCAGGAGTAATTTCTGAGCACAGAGCCAGGAGTTACCCCTGAGCATCTCTGGATGTGACCCAAAAAGTAAAATTTATTAGTCGCGTAGGGTCCTTAAGCACGCAAAATCTTAGTAAGGAGGGTCCACAAGGGGCGTTGTCCTACGGCACCCTCTTAAACCAGACTGGGGATGCCTATGGGTATGTTCCAAGCGCCACAGTATCACTGCTAATTTTCCTATAGAAACATGAATTTGTTGCTTCTTGAGTAAGAGAAGAATGGAGAAGCGCCCCTTTTTTTTTCTTTCTGCAAGTAAGGTCATTCAGATGATCTGACTGTTCCTCTTGGTAGCTGAAGTGCCAGTTCCCTTGCCAGTTCCAGTATCTTGATGAGTTTTGTTTTCCATGATTTTCATTACCATTTTTTACATTGCTCCCTTCCTTTACGGGGACATAAATCTTGTAAATTGTTGGTGTGCCGGAGCTACAGAGTTTCAGCTGCTGCAAGATGTGTGGACATCAGACAGGGAGAGCCCTTTGCTTCCTCCTGCTGGCGGCTAGCGTCATTGCAGCCAGCTCTAGCCTTCACTACCCTTGGCTTCCTCCTACTGGTGGCCAGCGTCATTGCAGCCAGCCCTCGCCTTCACTGCCCTTGGCTTCCTCCTGCTGGCGGCCAGCGTCATTGCAGCCAGCCCTCGCCTTCACTGCCCTTGGCTTCCTCCTGCTGGCGGCCAGCATCATTGCAGCCAGCTCTCGCCTTCACTGCCGGCCTGTTAACAGTACAATAAAGGAAAGATAGTAACACGTGGATCTTGTACTAGTAAAACATGACACATCAGATTGATAATTATAGAGAGAGGGAGAAGTAAATTAGGCACTCATCACTAAACTTCGGTGTGTACAGAGAGAGTTCAGAAAGACTTCTGAGAGTTAAACACAAATATTTCTCAGAATTGCATGCTCCTCTAGTGATATACCAGTTTGGCTCCAGGACTGTTAGCGTGTGCTTGGAACGTATATGCATGGGGGAGTGGGCTGTCAAATACCATATTGGGTACCACAGTTTTATCTCTGTGGTGTTAATGTGTGTTCTGTATATACTGGTCTGTGTGTCCACACTGACAGGTGATAAGTATAAATAAGTAACAATCATGACAGGGTTACTGCCTTCATACATCCGGACCCATACATCCATTGCATGAGTGTTGTCTTCACATGTGGTTTCTGAGGTGTAAGAAAATGCTAGGTCCTTAAGGATCCGGTCCATTTCTCCAACTGTAAGCATTTGTTCAATATTCTAAAACTCTCCTAGTTTATCTCCTGAGTAAAGCTTCCCTCGACAGTACAGGCGAGTATGGATTCACAAGTGAGGCTGTTCTCTGAACATTGTGTGGTTACTTCTGTAAGCCTGTTTCCCTGCTTTCCCCTTGTGATGAGCAGGAACCACAGCCACAGTCTGCTCCGACACAAGCCAGTGCTGCATGCGTGGTGGCTGTGCTCACACACTACCCACACGTGTGGTCACCATGTTCACACACTAGCTGCACGTGTGGTTGTCATGCTCACACTAGGCCTCACAGTCTCTTGTCTGTTGCAGTGTCTGCAAACGTGTCCTACAGGTACTGCAGCCCTGGCCGGGGCAGAGCTAGGCACTGCATGTGGCCCCCGGAGGACCCTAGGATGAAGCTCAGCTCTGCATACTTGCCAGTGGGCTCATCCTTGATCCATTTCCAGGGCTTCTCTCTAAAATTCTTAAAATGTGTTCTTATTTTCTATTACCAAAAATATAAATCCCCATGTACTGGTCATTCTACTTCAGTAGCAATCAACGTTTATAATTTACTTCAGTAAATTGTACATAGAGAATGTTAATGAACTCTTTAATGACAGGGTAGGAAAAGAAAGAAATCAGTCAGTCATGGTGCGTGATTTCATTCCTCACCGTCAGATTGACCTAAGAAAGGGGAATGCATTTCTGGGAATAGGAATTTGCCAGATAGAAATAAAGTGTCAACATTATTTTTATGACCAAGATAAAACATGTTGTTTAAAAATGGATTCTAAGCACAAGTTCTTTTTGTAAGTAAAAAGAAATTTGACTTAGGAGAAAAATGTTCTTAAAAAATGGCTCCCTCGCTAGCGCTGACTTGCATGCTTACCTCATTCCCCCCCCCTGCCGCCCCCCCCCGTGGTATTTCTGCTTTGCAATCCTCTCTCTGCAGTGTTATGGGTTTGACAGTTAATATCTGCAACATTCAGACTTTAGTAACTTAATACGACAAACTAACTGGGTAGAATTTATTCGATAAAGAGAAATGAATAGCCAATGCTAATCACGTCAGATAGCAAGTTCAATTTTTGAAATATGTATTCTGGGTTATTTACATAAGGGCAATCTAATATTCTACTTTTTAATCAATATTTCTTATTTGAAACTCTCAAATCAGATCTGCCAAGTGAGTGTTCAAATCGTATTCAAGACATGTGCTCCATAACTGAATTGTTCAATAGCTAAATTTCTAATTATATTCTCTTTATTTCATTTTTGTTACTTTTAAATACCAAATAAAATATTTTTTATTTTAAATGGAAAATACCCTTTTGAAACTATGCTTCACCTTAGAAACAAATTCTTCATTTATTTTCTATTTTAAGACACCTAGTAGGTGTGTCAGCTTTTTATTTTATTTTTATTATAAAGCATAATCAATCAGAAAAAAAATTATCCTCAAGAGGTGTCATTGAGAACACTCCCTAGTATTTTTCCACAAGCGTGAGAACCTTTATTTCTGAAACCTTCCTTCTAAATATTTTAACATGTATGATGAAATGCGGTTTTGCAAAATTCCGACTTTTCCTAATGAAGATGATTTTATATGGTTTCTTTCATGACCACGGAGAGAATCAGGCCGAACCTCTTACCTGGGGACTCAAGTACCCTCTGAGGCCTTTCTGCCACCTCCTTTAATGCCCCAGAAATCAGCCGCGTAGGGGCCTCACATACCTTAGAGGTCCCACTGTCACAGAAATGGTCTCAGCTGAGCGGACACTCAGAGGGAGGGCAGGGTTGAGTAGACGGGTGGTGCTTCACCTCTGCTCCGCCTGGGTCCTGGGTTTCTGCCCATTGCAAAGAAGGTTTCTGAATGGGACGCATGCTGGCTCGCCATGAAGGGTGGCAGGTGGAGCCTGGGCCTCAGGAGGCCTGGGAGGACCCCCGCAAGGCCCATTTGGCTTCTGACCTGCAGGTCCCGCCTGGCACGGAGGCTGATATGGCAGCCACAGCAGAAGGAGTCCCCGTGGGTGTGGTCGAGCCAGAGAAGGCAGCTGTGCCCGCCGAGGAAGAGGCAAGGTTAGAGGAGACTAAGGCCGAGATGGACACCACAGAGGCCGGAGAGAGGGAGCAGCCTCAGCCAGAAGAAACAGAAGCCGCCACGCCCCAGGTGAGTGTTCCCCAGGAGTGGAGGCTCCGCAGACAGGGGGCAGGTTGGAGCTCAGTCGGGTGTTGGGGGACAACCCCTCAGGAGTGGGAGGGTGGCATTGTACTGGCCCAGAGAAGTGTCTCAGGAGAGTCCACTCGGCCAGCGCTGTCATAGACTGGGCAGGCACGCCCAAGAGGGAGAGAGAAATGATGGAGAAAAGAAATGAAGCACTGGCAAAGAAACAGAATGGGAGGGAGGAGGAAGGGAGGAAATAACACAGTTGCGGTGTGGGCTAAGTGAGAAGTGGCTTGAAGAGACTTAGGCCAGAGGAGGGTCAGGGTGAGAAGCCAGTATCGGCCATCCAGTCATATGATGGCCAGAACTTTCCTGTGGTGATGATTACCATCAACCCTGTTACTATTAAATTTCCTGTTAAATTTTGATCACCAAAATCCCATCTCTGTGTTGGCCTTTCCAAAGGAAAATGTCACTGAATACAGAATGGAAGTTGGGGTTGGAACCTGTTCTGTACTTCTTCAGTGGAGGAGTGTTTGGAGGTGACCATCCACATAGCTCTGACTGCAGCCTCAAACCCAGGGAGACTCTTGGGCAGCTCCCCTGAAGCATTTTATTCCCTCAACCCCTTTGGGGGGGGGGTGGCCAGGCACAATTTAGGAAGCTGGGGTAGGCTTGATAACATCAAGCTATCCTTTTTCATGATTCCTTGACACATAATAAATTTCCAAAAATATCTCTGGAGTTCCTTCAAGTTTAAAATTGAATTATCACTTTTAAAAGAGCTGGTACCAGGAGTGTTTGTAGAGCACTTTATTACTTTTTTCATTAAATTTTCTGGTCACGGTGCCCAGAGCTTTTTTGTCTGTATTGTTGTATGTATTAAAAGAGTGTATCATTTTCTCCAAATTGGAGAATAGACATACTCGTGTCAATTAGTACCTGAAGAAGTACAGAATTTGATCCCAAAGGCAAACATGTCTCCGGACTTCCATCATGCCGGGAAACTTATTGATCTTTATTAAAAAGTAGAAGTGACTGTTGAGGAAATGCAGTGGTTCAAATGGTGGGGGGATGCCCGGATTACCCTGGCCCCAGAGTTTAGGAAGAGAAGGGGAGAAACAAGAGTGCAGGATAAGGGGAGAGGAGACAGACGAGAAGTTGCAGGGGCAGGGGTCAAGGGCACTCAGATACTTGGGTGGTGTCAGAGAGAGTGACAACCCTAAACACCCAAACCAGAGAGCCGCAACACTGAAATCACAGGCCCCAATTTTTAATAACCAGATTTAGAAGGTGCCTGTCAGATGGCAGACTGGGGCTGTGGTGGGGCAGGGGGTAGGTCAGGGAGGGACTGGGTGAGGGGAGCAGACACTGGTGGGAGGGTCACTGATGGGCCATTGTGTGTCAAAAGCCCCAACTATGAATAAATTTATAATTCATGTTGCCTTAACAAAAGATTGGAAAGAGAAAAAGGAGTAGCAGCGAGGTCTGGGTTCTTTGGTTCTACTTTGGCCCTAGAGAGCAGCCGACTGGAGCCCCTTCAATGCTATGGGTGCCCAGTGACACCAGCAAGGCCGGGCAGGTGTTAATCCAGTTCAGGCCAGAATCGGACTGCCATCAGGGTTTCAGGCGGCCCCTGCTTCCCTGGGTGCAAAGATCGTACAGGTGAAGTGTCAGCTTCAAGCAAGCAAATGTGCCCAGTCAGCCAAGATTTGTGTCGCTGTCAGTGTGAGACTGTGCTGGGACCCCCTCCACATCCTTTTTGGGTGGGTCCCCGACCTGCGACTCACCCCCTTTGGGGTCCCCGGGTCCCTCACTCTTCCCAGACTGCCTGACTGGCCAAGCACCTGGAGATTACCGCGCTGTAGGTGCCTGAGTCGGGGCACTGTCAGGACGGGGCTTAAGGTGGGAGGCGGTGGGGCCCGCTGGCATCAAAGGCCGGAGGGGCCGCGCCGAGTCTGAGGAGCAGGAGTCTCCCTCCCAGCCCTGCCCCACCCAGCGCACTGTGCTTCCCGCAGGAGAAGGTCATCCCCTCGGTGGTCATCGAGCCTGCCTCCAACAACGAAGGGGACGGAGAGCACGACGCGCCCGCAGGGACGGCCCTCCCCAGCGACGCCTCGGACCAGCCCGCACCCGGCCCCGCTGCGGGCCAGGCCCTGCAAGACCTGCCGCCCGGCTTCCTCTACAAGGTCCTCGCTTGCCTCCTTTCATCTGCCGGACACTTGGCCCTCCACTGCCCTGAGGTCTTCCGGCTTGAAATTTAGGGTCTCCCGTGTTTGGCTCTGGTGTTGTGGCAGTAAATGGACGGTCTGTGCTGCTGTCCCTTCAGACATTCTGAGCCAGAAACCCCGCGTGGTCTTTGCCAAAGAAGGCCATGAGAAGTGGCTTCCCCTGCTGCTAGACTGTCGCACTGGGCCCCAGTTTCCTTTTTAATCAGATTTTAAGAAATCTTCCTGTGACAGGAAAGAGTGGTAAAGAGACAGGGCAGCTTATTTTTAAGGCAACGAACTAATTAAGCCCTGGAGAAGTAAACACAAAATAATGAATACAGGCAATATTGTATGATAGTCCTCAAATTTGCTAAGGACCAGGACTTAATTTTTCAAACAATTAAAGAAATAATAATACAAAGGCATGCAGTATGGTCACACTATGACAGGTACATCAAATTGGTGTGCTGTATACCATAGATTTAGGCAGTGATCCAGCTGAGATGTATTTTCTTGGGGGAAAAAAGGGAAAGAAAGAAGGAGATTGGCATGGTTTAAAGGCTATGATAAGGAATGAAGTTGATTTAAAAAGTAATGGCTAAAATTCAATAGTTTTTTTTAATAACCTAAAAATACCAATTTTACCAGTTAGGAATTTTTGGGCTGGAGCGATAGCACAGTGGTAGGGCATTTGCCTTACATGCGGCCAACATGGCTGACCCGAGTTCGATTCCTCCGCCCCTCTCGGAGAGCCCGGC
>JAOXYA010007761.1:0-14215 GCA_028565675.1 Sorex palustris | reverse complement strand
AGTCCGGCCGCCCCCGGCTGTATTTGAGCCAGTCGGGCCAAAAGTCTGCAGATGGGGCAGGTAAGTAACCGGCAATAAATTAGCAGAGTAATATGGCATTAGGCACTGACCATGGGGTTCTCACTTCCATTCTTCTATTGCTTCTATCACTTGTCATTTTTTTTTCTTTTTTGGTCACACCTGGTGATGCTCAGGGGTTACTCCTGGCTTTGCACTCAGGAATTACTCCTATCGGTGCTCAGGGGACCATATGGGATGTTGGGAATCGAACCCAGGTCGGTCGCATGCAAGGCAAACTCCCTACCCATTGTACTATTACTCCAGCCCCAACTATCACTTGTCTTAATAAATGACTGAATCCAGTGCCACCACTCACCGTCTCTCTCAGACTCAGTCCTCATCTACACATTTAAGAATAATTATATCTACAATGTAGTGAGGAGTAAATAAATAAGTGTATAAAATCTCTATGCAGGGGCCATAGCGCATGGTCAGCACGGGAGCTAATGTTATAAAATATTATAAATATTGACATCGAAAAGAATAAACATGTGGGTTAAACGAACGTAAAAGAACATAATTCATGAACAAATTAAAGGAATAAAATGACCTCCTTTGTTCATGAAGGGTCAGAAGTACATTTACAAAGACCGACGTTAACTCATCTATTTTCACTGAAGCCACAGAAAGAGAATGGTTGGGTTGAAGACTGAGTGATTTAAGATGCATATAAAAGAACATTAGGGTTATAAAATGATGAATAAATCTATAAAACATGAACACATTCTCCTGGAGAGATTCAAAAGATAATGACACTGGCTCCTTCTCATTCAGTTCCCTGGAGACACAGGCCCAGGTAACTGGTGTTTGGCTGGGAGACATGTTCTTTGCCCACGGGGGTTTTCTTTTCTAATTGTGTTTGCTGAGGTGAACACTCAGGAATTTGCATCCCTGGAACTCCTACCCAAGGAGGTGGCTGCATGACTCAGAACTCTGCACAGAGGGGAAAATCCCCCTGGAATCTAAGAGGTGCCAGGAATAATCCCCAAAGCAAATAATCCCTGCCAGAGTTAACTGTACAGGAATTCGCTAATCCCTGAATTTTCGGCCTCGCCTGTCAAATGAAAAGGCCCAAGTGGAAGCAGCCAGGAACCCCATGGGTGAGCCAGAGGTGCGGCTCGAACTCAGAGGCCGTGATTGTTCTGGTCTGCTGGAAAGCCCATTGCCACTGACTTCCTTTCTGACACAGAGTGGCATAGGAGAGCATGATATACTTTACTGTTTATTTAATTGGCTTTGGGGGCCACACACCTCTCCCTCTGCATTCAGGAATCACTCCTGGTGGGGCTTACGACCAGGGGGGGTGCATTGTTCTCTGCATCGTCCAGTGACTGTGGAATCAGTCCTGGGGATGCAAGTACCTCGGACAGAACCATCTGCCAGGTTTCTGCATTCCTAGCCGAGCCCTTCCGAGGGAAGGCGCAGTTCCTCGCAGACCCCAAGGACTCTTCGCACCTCCTCCCCCCGAAAACAGGGCTGAGTGTGGAGGGAAGAGTACTTTCAAGCTTACCCATTTGCCCAGCAGTGCTCTTCTTTCTTCGAACACCTGCAGTAGATGAGAGAGAGGGGAAAGATTTTGTATTTCATGGTTCAGTGCTCCCGCTGCCAGGAAGACCTCATTAAAGGCTCACTCGGGCAGCGGTGCTCTTTTGCGTGCTCACAGAGTATGAAAGGACACAGACTAGCACCAGGCAGAGAGCAGAAGTCTAGCATGTTCGAAGCACTGTGTTCTCCTGATCACTGCAGGGGATGGGGCTGGGGTCCCCAGCAGCCTAGTGCCTGGCTGACACTTCCAGGGCGACCCCTATACATTTAAAAACAAGTCCAATCTCATTTCACTATATCACTTATTCGGCTCTCGTTTGGGGGTCACTCCCAGCAGTGTGCAGACGCTACTCTCAGCTTGGTGCTCAGAAGAACTTGTGGGTCTAGGGACCACTCCCAGGCCTCCTGCATGTGAAACCCTGCTCCAGCCCATTGAGACACCCCTTCAGTCGCCTTATTATTATATTTTTTTTTATCAAAAGGAATACTTTTATTAATATTGAATTTGATACATAGTTACAATTTTTTCCATTATTGGGTTTCAGTCAAACGATGTTTCAACATCTATTCCTCCACCAGTGTACATTTTCCACAATCAATATCCCCAGTATCGCTCTTGCCGCCATCCCCCCCTCCCTACCTGAATCTATGGAGACACTTCTCTCTATTTTTTTGGGAGGGGCATTATGGTTTGCAATACAGATACTTAGAGGCCATCATGTATGTTTGGTCTTTTAACCACTTTCAGTACACATCTCCCATCCAGAGTGATCTCTTCCAATTATCATCGACAGAGTTGTCCCTTCTCTATCCCAATTGCCCTCTTCCCAAGCACTTGAGGCAGTTTCCAACTGTGTACCAATCCTCCTGGCCACAAGGAATACTTTGTGAAGTAGATATGGTAACCTAAGGTAATGAGACTTACTACACACATTAAGTTATGCTAATGTTGAATCATTATCTTGTATATCAAAACTATATACTGTTATCAAACAGTTTACAGCTCAATTTAGAAAACCAGAAAGCACAAGAAAGCTACAGCAGCAAGTTCTGCTGTATGTCAAAGGATGTTGGCTCTAGCTCCAAGTCAAGCCCTTACATCTGGACACAGTCGCCTTATTTTTTTACTTGAACACATCTCTTTTATCAGCTGCTCTCTGTGGCATGGATCATGGGAAAGAATAGGGCTGGCGAGAGAGAATGGGAATGAAGGTGCTAACCCTGCACAGCCAAACCCAGTCCCAACTCCCAGGGCCACACCCCCCCCACCTCCCACTAATAGACTTTTATAATATTGAGGTGGCGTTTGTCCTATTTCAGAGTGCAGGCGCATGCGTGAGACACACACATGTGAGTGTCTGTAAGGTTGGCGCTTGTGCTTTGGCACCCCTGGGCTGATGTCTGTTTTTTTTCTCAGAGCAGGTTTGAGACCCCATGTCACTCACCGTCCCGCCATCTCAGAGGTGACCGCCATCAGGAGTGACCTGCTAAGTGGGTGGTTTCGGGGCTCCCTCTGATGTCTGCTGGGGCCAGTGAGGATGGCAAGAGGAGGGGGAGACTGTCTGGTAGAGCAGGAGCGAGTGGGGAACAGCTGGGCCTGCCTCGCCCCCGCTCCCACGCCGCCCTCCCCAGCTCAGCCTTTCCTCCCCACCTCCTCCATGCAGAGCAGCTTGGGCCTGTCTCTCCAGTTTCTGCGGGGGCTGAAGCGACGCTCGGCAGATGGTGCTTCCCTTCCTTCCTGCCCTCCTCCCTTCCGCTCTTGCAGTTGCTCTGCAAAGGTGATTGTGATCATCAACAGTCTCAGGGCCAGTGGAGGGTCTGCGCTCTGGGGTCAGGGAACCTCAGACCCCATGGCAGAGGCAGTCTGCACTAGGGGAAGAAGGAAACATGAACCTCTCCCTTGCCTGGAGAGGCCCATGGAAGGGGTCCTCCAGAAGCCAGATGCAGGCCCAGGAAGTTGCTTCCTAACCGAGTCCTCTCCGGGCTGGCCCTGCAGTGGCCTGGCCGACCCTGACCACCTCTGCCTGTTCTCCTCCCCACGTGTGACCCATGTACCCCAGCTCTCTACCAGTCTCTCTCCACTTCCGGGCTCTGACCCCCCTGTGTGGACAACGGCAGACAGAATAATGACCAACAGCCTTCAGGAGACTTTTGAGGTTAATGGGGCCTTTCGGTCTTTGGGCTCAATCTCCCTATTTTATTTTATTTATTTAATTAATTTGCTTTTTGGGTCACAACCAGCGTTGCACAGTGGTTACTCCTGGCTCATGCACTCAGGAATTACTCCTGGCGGTGCTTGGGGGATTATACGGGATGCTGGGAATAGAACCTGGGTTGGCCGCATGGCAGGCAAACACCCTACCTGTGTGCTATCACTCCAGCCCCTTCCTATTTTATTTTGATTAAAAAAAAAAAGATTGGCTGGGGGCACATCTGGAGCCCCTCAGAGATTACTCCTGGTTCTGTGCTTAGAGATCGTTCCTGGTGGGGTTCGGGTGTGGTTTCATAGATTGGACTTGGATCCGCCTCCTGCACGGCAAGTGCCCCACCCCCATCCCCTGCTGTGTTATCTCTCAGGTCCCAGTCCGCCATTCTGCAGGGAACATCACCCCAATATCAGGGATTCAAAGGGATTTCCAGGCCACTAGGCTCAACCCTGATGTGGTTCCTTGTGAATTGTGCCCTCCACCCTTTGGACTTTCTGCCTCAGTTTCTCCAAGAAACTTCTTGTGTATTGGGTGGTCAGGGAGAAGGAGAAAAGGCCAGTCCCTTTGTCTTCCCGAGGGGGCCGGGAATGTGACTGGACACTGGGAACAAGGCTTGAAAGGGAGAGAAAGAGAGGGAGAGAGGGGGCAGCAGCAGGGAGTGGGGGGCGTGGCAAGTTCTTCACCGGAAGCTGAACAGACCCACATGGGGCTGATGGGAGAGAGGGATGAGGATGCCCATGGAGGAAGAGATCCGGCCCCCCTCCTACAGAGCAGGGGACCAGTCATTCCTCCTGATGAATCAAGAAGCCACTCCCAATCCCCATAATGGAATGGGGGGACCACTGACACCTCTTCTCCACCCTCTACAGAATGGTGGAGAAGGACCCGCGGCTGCAAGGTTCTTTCTTGGTGGCATCTACAGGGGCACGTTGTCATGAGGCGCTTGGTCTTAAAGAACCCCAAGATGCAGAGCAGTTGGAGAAATACAGGGCAAGGCACTTGCCTTAAATGCAGCAGACCCTGGTTCTAATCCTCAGCACCACACAGAGTCCCCTGAGCACCACCAGGAGCTGCTCTGGAGAGCGAGCCAGGAAGAGTTCCCACACATTGCAGGATGTGGCCACAGCCCATTAACAAAAAGACCTGGAAGGCAGGATTGGTTTGGGGTGGAAATCTGGGAAATACTCATTTGGCCTTGCAGAGAGCTGCTGTCTGTTTATATCACAGTCTGCTCGGAGCCGGCAGCTAAGGCTGTTTTTCACGGCTGTTATTTTTATTGGTTGAAACTGCGGTTACGTGGCTTACCCTGTGCATCATTCCAGGACAGGAGGAAGGCATGAGGGGCTCAGAAAGCAAGAATGATGATGAAACGGGGCATGTCCCTTCTCAGGACACCTTCCCTCCAGACACTGCACAAAGAAATGAGTTTCCTCTCGTGGCAGCCCTTGATGGCACAGAAATGCATCTTCAGGACTGGAGCGATGGCACAGTGGGTAGGCGTTTGCCTTACACGTGGCTGACCCGGGTTCGATTCCCACCATTCCATATGGTCTCCTGAGCACCTCCAGAACTAATTCCTGAGTGCATGAGCCAGGAGTAACTCCTGTTCATCACCAGGTGTGACCAAAAAAGCAAAAAAAAAAAAAAAAAAAAAAGAGCATTCTCACCCTTCCAGACATGAAGCAACCCTCCTCTCTAAATCCCTACTGCTTCATAACCTTGCCTGTGATGCTACCACTATATTTTTAGGCAACCCTGTTTCTATCCAATCTTTCTGCCTGCAGCAGAGGAAGGGAAGATGCCTGCTCTTCCCATCTGGAATATTTACCCATGTCACAGCTTAGGATGGAAGAAAGAGAAAAGTGAAGCCAAAATAAATCAACAACCTCAAAAGTAGACTGATCATTGCTGACAAACATTTTAGAACAGAGAATAGAAACCCTCTGGGAGTTTGGCCTACATGCTCTTGATCAGCAAACCCTTGAAATTCATTCTCTGTCTCTCTGGGTCCGTGAGGGTCACTAAAGGCCATGGGATGGAGCTCAGGAATGGAGCGTTCTTACGAAGGAGGACAGGCCAGTGTGGGAGCATGAGTCTGCCTCCTCCCCCCGCCCCACCTTACAACCCCCAATACAGAGACAGTGTAGATGGATGAAAATACAGAGGACTTGGGGCTGGAGTGATAGCACAGCAGGTAGGGTGTTTGCCTTGCATGCAGCCAACTTGGGTTTGATTCCCAGTATCCTATAGGGTCCCCCGAGCACTGCCAGGAGTAATTTTTGAATGCAGAGCCAGGAGTTACCCCTGTGCATCACGAGGTGTTACCCAAAAAGCAAAAATCAAAACAAGAAAAAAAACCCACAGAGGGCTGGATCCACGCAGGAAATTATGGATACTACAGATCTGAAACCTCCATTTTCCATCTCCAGAGCTGTTGTTCTTCATTTACATATAGAAATATTTACTTCTTAAATCATGTGAAACTTGGAATTATTTATTATCTGTTAATTGGGGGGGGGGCTGGAGCGACAGCACAGTGGTTAGGGCACTTGCACTGCACGCGGCCAACCTGGGTTTGATTCCTCTGTCCCTCTCAGAGAGCCCGACAAGCTACTGAGAGTATCCCACCCTCACATCAGAGCCTGGCAAGCTATCTGTGTTGTATTTGATATGCCAAAAACAGTAACAAGTCTCACAATGGAGATGTTACTGGTGCCTGCTCAAGCAAATCAATGAACAAAGGAAGACAGTGCTACGGTGCTACAGTGCTAATTTGGGAGGAGGGCATCCTCCAAGCAGAGCTCATGTGACCAGGATGCCTCCAGGCAATACTTGGAACTGTTGTGTAGCCTGGGGCCTGGGCTTGATGGTTTGGGGATCAGTAGGACCTCATCAAGCCCTGCTCAGGGACCAAGTGGTGTCAGGGGCCAAATTTAGAGCCCAACATCCAAGGCATACACTCCAGCCCTTCAGCTGTGTCTCCAGTCCTTAAAATTTGAAAATTACAGACAAACACAACCAGAAATATAGGACAGCAGACCTTGCATAAAGCCAGAATTGGATCCCTGGCACCGTATATGGTGTCCTAAGCACAGAGCCAGGAGTGATCCCTGAGCACAGAGACAGGAGTAAGCCTTGAGCACTACCAGATGTGCCCCCCACATCCCCCCTCCAAAGAAGACAGAAAGAAAAAAGAAAGAAAAAGAAAGAAAAAGAAGAGAGACACTGTAAGGCTGGGGGCAAGGAGAGCCCACCCCCAGGGACTGCAGGGTCAGAGGTGGGGCAACCAGGCGTTCCAGCCACTAAAGACTCCCACTACATGACTGACCACTGGGGTTCCATGGGGATGCTAAAGTCCCCCAGATCCAGCAAAAACTAATAGGATTTATTGAGTGTGCTCTGGGGCCAGTGGACAGTCCCCTCCTGCCATTCCCTAGGTTCAAAACTCCAGAATCAAACACCCAAGGTGTGATTCTCTAGGACCACAACCTGCAGCATTAATTCAGTTGTTTCTGGCAATAAAGACATAGCTGCTGAATTAACTAAGACTTCTAATACCCAAAGAAGATTTCTGAAAAATCAAGGCATACAATAAATATGGATCTCAATTCAAGTCACTTTTTCACACACGTCTGAAACCTTCACAGTCTTTTGGGGAAACAGATTTCAGAAGGAAACGCTGGAGCTGGGGGTGTGTGTGTCTTTGTTTTGGAGGGAGGAGAAGCAGAGAAATTGTTCTGTAAACTGTGACAGAGCCTTGAGCTTTGCAAACAGGCGCTCAGCAACCAACCCGCAGAGCAGACAGGAAAGACTCCCTGGCGCTGTTGTGGGAATCAACACAGGCGGTTCTCACTCCTTGCTCCCTTTCTCTTCTTTGCTCCCCCTTCCCTGACCTTCCTCTCCCATCGTTCTCCGTTTTGCTTTCACTGCTCTGATGGATTTCCCCAAATTACACAAGTCTCCCCAAAGTGGGGGAAAACGCAGGCGCCAGGGCAGGAGGACTCGGCTAGGTTCCCAGGTATGAAGGGCCACATTCAGGCTGAGGAGTGAGGGAGGGGGTCGTGTGGGGACAGAAAGTGGGTACCCCCTCAAGGAGGTCCCAGAAAGCCGAGTTGGACTCTCCTTCCAGACCCCTGGCAGGGACTGGAGAAAGAGCAAAATGGCAGAATTGTATTGAATGCCATGGGAAACTCAACTGCAGGGGTGAGACGAGGGGAGCAGTTTCCCAGGGGTTGCTCTTTGGGGGGCCACACCCAGCAGTGCTCAGGGCCATTCCTGGTAGTGCTGGGGGAAAGGGGATCAAATCTGATGCTGGTGATTGAAGCGGCGTTAGCTGGGTGCTAGGCTTAGTCCTGTCCAATCACTCAGCCCAGAAAGGTACACTCGAAAGAGACCCTCTGAGCTCATGCAAAGGCCAGGAGGGCACAGCCGGGCTTGAACGGACAGTGAAAATAAGCAGGGACCTGGGCTGGCCTGCCAAGGTCACCTCACAGAGGAAAGGTCCTCAGTGTTGGGGGGCCCTGAGTAGAGCCAGGCATGGCCCCAAAACCCTGGACACAGATTTATCTTCCTGAGAGGGGCCAGGGGCTCCCAGCAGTGCTCACAGGGGCTCTGGGCGGCCTCTCCCAGTACTTCTCCCAGGTCAGTGATTCAATGCGAGAACCCAAGGGTGTGGTACTGCTTGGCCCTGATGTGCATGGGCCACCCACTCCCACAGTGCTCGGGTGGGATCTGAACCAGGGTCTGAATCAGGCTTGGCTGCTCCAGTTCATTTTGAATAGCCAACATTTGCAACATTGCCATGAGTTGGGGCAGTTTCCAAGCAGTGCCCTGGGCTCTGAGGGTTGCGTTCAGAGCCACCACAAAGCCAAACATCGAGTCACATTCTCAGTACTGGGCTAGAGAACACGGTGCTACTTGGGCCCTGCAGGGCTAAGGACCACCACAGCACCCCCACCAGTGCTCCACCCCACAGTGCTCAGGAGCCCGTGTTGGGTTTAAATCTGGATCCCAGTGCATGCCAAGTCTGCACCCCAACCACAGAGTTATTGTCCCAATTATTTATTTATTTAATTAATTTAACACGTGGATCCAGTTGAGAAAATAGCTCTGGTCACTTACTTGGTCATTCAAAAGCTGATGGTTTAAGGGTGTCCAGGTACTCATCTTGGTCTGCATTTTGGGACCGTCTATGCGTTTCGGAGGTGCAAACGCCATTGTGCACGAACAGGACAGTCTTTCATGAGAAGAACTATACCTACCAGGAAAAATTGAATCATGTTACCCTCAAAATGCTAAAAATGTGGATACAGAACAGTCTACTGGTTTGCTGGAGAGGGCAAAGGGCAGGGGGAGAACCAAGGCTAGATCTGAAATCTCGGAGGCTCTCACTTGACATTTACCACAGTTTCTGAGTTATGATTGAGGCTAAAACCAATGTTTAACCTTTCTGCTCTGGCCTGCTGCCTTCTGGTCCTGGAATTCAGGTCACAGAGAGATACTTGGGCTCTTCATACACTGCCCATAGCAACCAGGAATTGATACCTCCCACAGGTAGGAAATGACCCATTAGCTCATTGTCTGCATTGCACAGCTACAAAATTGCACAAGACAAGAGGGGCGCGGGAGAGTGTACTTTGCTGTGCTTTGCATGTCAGAGGCCTGTGGCTAATTTCCAGCACTTTCACAGCCCCCCTGAGCACCAATTTAGCAGTAGCCCAAGATGTACTATTGACTCTGTAGTACAGGGATCACGTCTGATACTTCTGATGGTAACAAGGGGATCAGACCCAGCTTGGCAACACAAGTGTCTTAATCTTGGGGAAGCATCTTTTATTTTTATTTATTATTATTTTGGTTTGGGGGTCACACCCAGTGGTGCTCAGGACCTGTTCCTGGCTCTGAGCTCAGGGATCACTTCTGGCGGGGCTTGGATGAACTTGGGTCGGCTGCTTGCAAGGCTATCCTATCTTTTTTTTTTGCCTCCTATTCTCGGTCCCTTCATGCCCGTCTCTCAGGACACACTGACCATCCTTCGCTCAGAAAACACGTCCCAGAGGATTGTTTCTTGGCCCGTATGATTTTCTAATGCCGCACACTTGACCTCTCCTCTCAGTGGCACCTAATCCGCCCTCAACAACATTTATTAAGTCAACTGAATGAATACAGAAGTGGAGGGGGGCTGGTTTAGAGAGCGAAAGGAGAAGAAACGTGGGTTGAGACTGGGGTCATGCTGAAGCCCAGCGCCTTTCTAACGTGAGGTTTCCAGGGCTGAGCAGAACTGAGATGCTCCGGATTGCACCACGCGCCCCCTGTCCACTGCGGCATCACTGTCCAAAGCGCATCTTGGCTCTTATCAGGAAGTTCTCCGCAAAGAGAGGGCCTGATCAGTTTTAAGTGAGAATTCATCTTAGAGTCTGCCCGTTAGAAACCGGGCGAGAACTCTCCTCCCAATGAGGGCTGGAGAGAGGAGAACGTGTAACTCTTTAGAGGAGTAGGCGCCTTCACTGCAGCTGGAAAGGGACGAGGAGCTGCAAGCCCGGGGTCAGACTGCAAAGCGGCGGGGCTGCTGGAAGCGTGCGGGTCTCTAACCAGCGTCTCAATCTGCTGCTCTCGCAGCACCTGCCCGGGCGCTCACCTGTTCTGTGGGCCTCCCTCCTCCAGCCTCGGGCGCTGCTGTTGCTACAGTTGCCAGTTGCTTTCCTTGCACTCTCCAGCCCCCACTGCTTGCAGTGGTCCAATCACCGTCTACGCAGCCTTTCCCCGGCATCCGGGGTCTCTTAGGCAACAATGTGTAGCCTCTCGATTGGCCAGGAGATACGAGGGTTGGCCCCAAAATGGGGCGCTAGGCGAAAAAATGAGAAGGGTGAGCGCCCAGGGAGTGGGGGGTAGGACTGAGCCCCCCTCCATCCCGACATAATGCCAGGATGTCGACGCGTCCAATCCCGAAACCAGGCTCTCATTCAGACGCTTTTGTGTTGTAGCTCTTCTAACGTACTGAGCATGCCCAAACCTATGCCTCTGGTCACTCCCGGGCGCGGAAACTACAGATCCACGTTTCCAGGTTTTAGGAGCGACCATCAGGTAAAAGAGGTTTGGAGGAAAAAGAGGTGGCGGGCGCCTAGCTCGAAAGTGTGGCTCCTGCGGCAGGAAGTGGGAGGATGTGGGGGAAAAGGACCCACCCAGATTGGCAGAGGCTTCAGCAGGAGTTTAAACGGATTGGATTCAGAAATTCAGAGGGACGGATACATCAGGGAGCCAGCAGGTGGCATGCCTCAGTAAGGATCATTCCAAATTTGGGAGTGTGTGTGGGGGCATCTAATCTGGCCTAATTAATTGAATTTATCAGAGGCATGTTACCACGTATAAGGAGGCAGGAACGAGAATGAGAAGTGGTTCCCCCCCCTAAAGAAATCTAAAGAGGAAACACAATGTAAAAATCAGAAATGTAAGGCCCACACTAGTCATTTCTGTGATAGAATTATAAGCAGGAGTTGGAAAATAACAATAACAAATCTGGAATTTCTGAATGGAGCTTCATTGGTGAATGCAAAACAACTCACATGGGCAGCCAGAAACCAAAAGAAGACAGAAAGAAAAGAAAAAGGGTTTTCTTTACTGTCTTGGGTTTCCTAAAATTGTAAGAACTCACTCCCATTCATTTAAACAGGTGTAAACTCTGTGTTTGCATCTGTGTTTGTATTGTTTCATGGCTTGGAAATGGGCAGTAGTTGTAAGAGTGAAGCTTGTAAGAACTGTTTGTTTCCTTGAGTGACCAAATCATCTGTAAATCGTCTGAAATTAGGATGGAGCTTGTATGAGTTCCTGCTAGTGGTCTTGCCACAGGATCAGATTTATTGCAAATGAATAAACAAAGGAGCGGGGGTGGGGAATATATGTAGCTGCTACTATGCTGTACTAAATTACCACATCGCACCAGTAAACATGGAGGGTTTGAAAACGGGTTCTCCCAGAAAGAGACCAGTTGTAAAGACGCGCCGAGTGCTGACTCTGAAGTCCTGATCATTAAAGACTTTCTATGGGCGGTTACAACATGGAATAAAGGAGACATGGGATTAAAGAGAGCATCTCACTTGATCCCTGTTGGATTTAAATATATATATTTTATCCCTGGAAATAAGGTCCCTTGAGTGCCGGTTCCCAGCCAGCATTTTCTGGGCGTCTTCTCGTCCCACACGTCAACTGCTGACGCTCCGTTTCTGCCCCTCTGAACTCTGAATCGCGTCCATCACAATGCACCATAGTGGGCACACAGTGCAGTGTCCACAGAGAAAAGTTTATACTCACCTAAGAAACACCCTTGCATCTCCACTGAGATTCAAAAATTTTATTTATTTGGGAGGTTGTGGTGTCATGCCTGGCAGTGTTCAGGGATCATTCCTAACAGGACTAGAGGAACCTTATGTGACACCAGCCATCAAACCAGGGTCAGTTATATGCAAGGCAAGTGCCTTACCTTCTGGGCTATTTCTTGGCCAGATTTTTTTCTTTTTTATAATGGGGAGGTGGGGAGCACACCCAGCTGTGCTCAGGGGTCACTCCTGGCTCTGGGCTCAGGGCTTACTCCTGGCTCTGTGCTCAGGAATCACTCCTGGTGGGCTCAGGAGATCATGTGGTGCAGGGGATTGAACCCTAGTTGGCAGTTCAAGGCAAGTGCCACACCCACTATGCTACCGCTTTGGCCCCCGTGGAGAGTTTTAAAATATATTGACATTCTGCTTATTTACTTGTTTGTTTTAGGGTCCTACCACAGGTGCTGTGCTAGGATCACTTTCTACTGTGCTCAGGGATGGGAACTTGGGATTTCCGTATGACAGGCATGCCCTCTAGTTCTTTCAGCTCTTTCCCCAGGCTCTGTCATTTTCTTTTTGGGGTCACACATGAGCGTGGTGGTGCTCCAGGGATCCTGTGATCCTGTGTGTGTGTGTGCGTGTGTGTGATTAGTGTTTGAAGCCTCTACTGTACACTTCCTGAGACTCATTCTCTACCTGCTTGCCTAGAGGCACTATCCTGAATTGTCATGTAGCCCTACTGGCCCATTTTTCAAAGTTCATTATTATGTATGCTTGCCCTCTCAAACCACAGTATTGGGTGGCTGGGTGTTTTTAAAGAGGCATCATCATCTCCAGATCTTGTAGCTTGCTTTTTTGCCCTCAAAGCTATAATTCTGACGTTTAATTATATTGATTCATTCGGTGATAATTTCTACATCATCCCCTTATGATGACAAGCTCTATGTCCAATGACAGTTTCCAGAGGACAATCTGTGAAATGCATGACAATGCGTCAAGCAGGAGGTCTCCAGTAGTTCCATGGGCCAGGATGTAGAAATGGGTCCCACCGTAATCTTCACTCACTTATCTTGGGTACAAGTCAGGCCACTCCACACCAGTGTGCTTAGAATCAGCCCAAGGATCAATAGCACAGAGTAGCAAATTGTTCAGTGAATTGATCAGAATGGCCTCCCTGAGCATGGAACACAAGCTCTGCTGGTGTGCCCTCAAACTACCACTCAAACGCATTTGCACAAGTATTTCTTTTTTTGTTTTCTTTTTTTGCACGAGTATTTATTAAAACCAAAAATGTCAGTTCAGATTCGGTTTATTTTCCCATCGTTTACCTTCGGATGGGGAACCATAGGTTATCTGAGCTCTGTACTCCAGAACACTAGGCTAACGTTTATGGGCTGTGTGGTTGAGTCCACAGGACATGGGCCATCCTAGCTCGGGCGCACGGATGGGCAAACAGGGTCAACAGGATTTGATAAGGACAATGAGGCCCGCCAAGTCCAGGCTGAAAAGGGCCGGAAAGGAAGAACCCCAAAAGCACGTAAAGGGAGGGGGGGGAGCTGAGAAGGAGCAGCTCTGGCGTGAAGCGGTTGCCAGTCTCTGGGGGAAAGTACGGAACCTTTCTGTGCATTCCTCTCTTGGTCTGAAAATTGCAGGTGATCCCGAAGAACTCTTTCCGTTTCAAAACCGTTTACGTAGAAACGAGAGGGGAAACGTCTCCCAAGGAGCAGGGGGCGGCCACCAATGAACAGAAGCTCCACCTGTCCCCCGAGCGCCTCACGGAGACGCAGGGTCCGTTTCGCAGCTCCCGAGGGGCTCGGCTGGGCTTCGCGTTCTGGCTGCACCGTGGCCGGCTGGAGGCCACCTGCAAGCCCGGCCGCCCGAGGTCCGCACAGCAGCTTTCGGCAGAGCAGATTCCGGTTGGATTTTCGGGGGGTCTGGGGTGGGGGAGCGCGAGGGGCGCCCTGCGGCAGGAGAGCGGAGTGGCCGCGCCGGCCCGCGGGGACAGAGGCGAGGCCCACAATAACGATGCGTGGCGGGGCCGGGCCTGTGGCTGACGCCTTAGCACACACCATATGCAAGCATCAGGTCCCG
>JAOXYA010007752.1:0-27663 GCA_028565675.1 Sorex palustris | reverse complement strand
GAATCGAACCTGTGTCGGCCATGTTGGCTGCGTGCAAGGCAAACACCCTACCCGCTGTGCTATCGCTCCAGCCCCAGTTAAGGAACAATTTTTACGGAATTCCATTAAACACTTTTTTTTGGGGGGGAAAGGGGCTTGGAGGTCACACCTGACGATTCTCAGAGCTTACTCCTGGCTCTGAATTCAGGAATTACTCCTGATGGTGCCCAGAGGACCATATGGCATGCCAATAATGAAGCCTGAGAGGTTGTATGCAAGGCAAATGCCCTACCCAATGTGGTATCACTCTGGCCCCCATGAAAAATTTCTTTAGGTCTAGTAGCATTCCACTGAATCTATGTACCATAGCTTCTTTATCCAACCACTAGTTCTTAGAAAAAAGCGCCATTAATATTTCTTGATACTTGCAACTAAGGATTTAGTCATGTTTTCTCACATGCTGCTCAGGATCACTCCTGGTTGTGCTAAGGGGATCATGTGGTGCCTGGGATCAAACCAGGATTGACTGCATTAAGAGGCACCTTTACCCCTGATTTATCTCTCCTACCCATTGGCAGTGGAGTTTTTAAATATCACCTATGTACATCTCATAGGAAAGTAAGATTCAACAGCATAGGTTAGTCAAAAGTAGAGGATGGAAGAAGATTACCTTCATGGAAAAAAGAAATTATTATCAATAATAAGTAAGGTAAAGTTTTGGGTAAATTAAATTACTTGAAATAGAGATACAGCGCAATAATAAAAGATCAATCTGCCAGGAAGTTGCAATAAGTTTAAACACATTCCCCATAAACACTAGCATCTTAATATGGAGCATAAACTGAGAAAACTAGAAACAATTGGTTCATAAATTTGGGAATATTGACATGATATTTCCAGCAATTGTTAAAACCACAAAATGGTGGGGCCAGAGTGATAGTACAGTGGGTAAGTTGTTTGCACTGCATACATCTGACCCAGGTTCGATCCCTGGCATCCCATTAGGTTTCCTGAGTCTGCCAAGAGTATTTCCTGAGTTCAGAGCCAGGAGTTATCCCTGAGTATTGCCAGGTGTGGCCAGAAAACAAACATTAAAACAACAGCAACAACAACAAAACAACCACAAAGATGGAAAATTAGCAAGATCAAAAGAGAAGATATGAAAAACATAATTAATTGATAAAATCTGATCAATCTATAAATCACTGCTCCCAGCAATAAAATATACTTCTTTTCCTTAAGTATTATGCCAACATTCATCAAGATAGATCAGATTCTGGTCTATAAAACAAACTTTCATACTCTGAACAGAATTGAAATTATATGGAGTATGAGTATGTTTTGTGAAAGTTATACATTTAAGATATGGTTTATTTTGAGTCAATTTTTTGTGTATCGCATTTAGGTCATTTTGTATTAAATTTCTCTTTTCAAAAATACATTTTAGGGATCAGAGAGAAAGTACAGTGGTAGGATGCTTGCCTTGCATGCAGATGACCTGGGCTTGATACCTGGCATCCCTTATGGTTCCCTGAGCACGACAGGAGTAATTACTGAGTGCAGAGCTAGGAGTAATCCCTGAGAAATGCTTCACATGCCCACCACCACAAAAAGAGCATTTTAGAGGCTTAATCAATAGTACAGTGAGTAAGATTCAGGTTCAATCCCTGACATCCCAAATGATACCCTAAGCATCACCAGCAGTGATTCTTGAGTGTAGAGTTAGGAGAAAGCCCTGTGCACTGCTGGGAATAGCTCAAAACCAAAATAAAATACATGTTGGTGCTTCCCAAGCACTGCTTGGGGTTTTGAGGGGACCATTTACTGCAATACTTGGCCAACAAGGCCATATAGTTCAGTGCTAGGGTCCAGGTATGCTGCAGGCCACCAGGGTTACACCTGATGGTACTCATGGGATTATTCAGTACCAGGGATTGAACTCAGCTCCTTGTGTACAGAACTCATGCACCCCTGAGTCTCCAGCTATCTCCTTTCCCTCTCTTTAAAAATATTTCTAATAGACTTATTTAAATTGATTAAATTGACATACTGTATTATTTTCAGATACATAATGATTTGATATTTGTATATATTGTGGAATATTCACCAAAATAAATCTAGTTCATAGTTATCAACACATCTAGTTATATACTTCTCTCTTGTAATAAAAGCTTTTAATATCTACTATTTCAATGACTTTTCAATACCATGCTTTATTTACTTTGGGTATCCACACCCAGTGGTGCTCAGGGGTTACTCCAGCACAATACTTTAGGGGAGGTTCCTAGTAGTACATGGTCCTTGGGGACATATGGCACTGGGATTATACTGGGTCGCAGACATACAAACCATGTACACCAACCTGTTGTATTATCTCCTCAATCAATTATTTTCAACTCTAGTTATTAGACTGTGCATTATATGATCAAGACTTATTTATAACTGGAGGTTTATATCTTTTGACATTTTGACCTTTTTAAAAAAATTCACCTCAAGATTGAGGTCAATCAATGTGTGTGTGTGTGTGTGTGTGTGTGTGTGTGTGTGTGTGTGTGTGTGCAGTGCCCCCATCCAGCTTCCCAGAGAGGGTGGGCAGACATCCAGCTCTCCAGACTCCCTTCTTCGTTCCTGGCTGTCATGGGTTGGGGGTAATACTTGTCCTGCGATAGGCCGAAGGATCACTAAAGCCCTGGCCCTCACCCAACTTCTGCTGCTGGTTTGCTACAGCCGCGAAGCAGGCACCAGGCCTGGGCTGCTTCTCCCATGCCAGACTTAGCAGCATGCAGTGCCCTGGTATTCTGGGGCTCACGGTCTGGGGAAGAAGCCTTCCCCTCCTCTGCAGATGGCCAGCCCGGCAACCAGCTTGCAGGGTGCTGCTTCTGCACACCCAGAACACCCAGAACCTGCCCTCTCAGGGCTCCAGGGAGGAAGCTCAGGCTTGCTAAGCCCATGTGAGGCTCAGAGCTGGGTTTGTAGCACCGGACTTACCCGTTGCAACTTCTGAACTGTCAGGTCACACAGACAATCGCGGGACATGACCCTGGCCTCTGCTCTGCCCCATCGCCACAGCCGGTGCACCAACATAAATCACAACCCCAACCCCTGCCCTGTCTGCTCTGTGCTGTGTCTCCTGTGCTTCTCACACTCCACCTGTAACTGGGGTCAGGGGCCTCACGCTGAGCTGATGGGAATCAGCACAGAAAACATTCAGTGGGACATGACACACAACCTCACCAGGGCTCCATCACGAGGCCGAGCCCCTGGTGTCCACACACAACTACAAGGCCCCATGCTGCTTCCGGCCACACACAGCCAGGTGTGTGTGTGTGTGTGTGTGTGTGTGTGTGTGTGTGTGTGGCCCTTCCTGAGCAGAGTCCCTAAGGCCTGCACTGACCAGCACAGCCAGGAAGTGTGGCCAAGTGTGACGCCTAGATGACCTCCACTGTGACCCAAACACACCCCTGCCCTGAGCACACCCACTTGCACAGGTCCTGTGGAGCAGAGCTTAGGGGAGGACTGCAGCTGATGGAAAGAGAGACCTGCTGTGTGACCTCAGTGACAGCCAAGCTTAAAACTTGCACAGCCAGGGCAACCCCAACAAAGGGGGTAAAAAATAATAATAGAATAAAACAAAAATAAAATGGAATCATTTCCCTGGTTTTTTTTTGGGGGGGGGCACACCTAGCAGTGCTCAGGGATTACTCCTGGATCTGCACTCAGGGATCACTCCTGCCAGGGCTCTGGAGACCCTCTGGGGTGCCAGGAACCTAACCTGAGTCAACGGCATTAACAGCCAGTGCCCGTCCCGCTGTACTACTGCTCTGGCCCTGAGAATTGTAAAAGAAATAAGCAAAACCCCAATATGCATTCATCAGGAGCTATAAAAGCAGGAGAGCATATGCATTCTCAGACGCCCACATCTGAGGTGGTACTTACCCCATGGCAGGCGCTGCAGTGCTGGCTGGGTCGGCACTGATGACCTCGGTGGCTGGGTCTAGAGCCATCTCTGGCTCCTCTGTGTCTGGGGAACTCGGTTCCATCACATTGGTGGTCAAGAGTGCTGGGCATGAAGCATCTAGCATCCTTCTGGGAACATCATGATCCCAGGGCGGGCTCTGGGGCTGCAGGCTGCCTGGCTCGGAAGTCACCAGGCTGGACCTGGAACCAGCATCTCTGCTCACCGATTCAGGGCTATTTGGCTCCGGAGAAGAAGCTGAGCTCCCCCAGGGGCCAGGGGACAAGGCACAGAAAGCAGACACTTGGGGACACTCGGCATCCTTGTCACCCGAGGAAGAGCCTGGAGCAAAGTGGGTGGGGAGGAGAGATGGTGGAGGGCTGAAAGCTGGAGCCGAGCCGGGCAGCCAGCCTGTGCCACCCGCCCCTCCCCAGCGTTGGTAGCGTGTCCTGTCCCTCTGCAGACTGTGACCTCCCACACATGCAAGACGTGGGCAGAGGCTTCAGTGAGGAGACAACCAGCGATTCAGGATGTGCTAAAACCACCCGTCACGGGAAATGCTGGATCACTGGCACACCTTTTTTTGTGTGGGGTTACACCTGGTGGTCCTCAGGGCTTATTCATGGCAGGGAACCATAGGGGATGGTTAACTCCTCAAGGGAACCCTGTGTAGTGCTGGGGTTCAAACCAAGGTTAGCTGCACACAAATCAAGAGCCCTACCCACTGTACCATCTCTCCGGCCCCTGGCACATTTGTTTCTTTATGGATATTTCTGGGGTAAAGAGAGGTTCCCCAGAGGTCACTGCCCATGACACTTGACTAGTCAGGATGAAGGGTTCAATGCCAGGGCTTCTGGCTGCCACAGCAGGGAGGCCCACCAGGGCTACCCAGGCAGTGTCCAGCTGTACTCTGGGGTCTGTGAGACTCAGATCACAGAGGCATAAAGGGTGCCTGACTCTGGAAAGTTCCAGAGCGATCTCTGTCCCTCCTGCCACCCCTTTCCATGGTCTCCTTGCTGGCCTCACCTCTGTCCTCAGAGAGAGGCCGCTCTGGGGGCGGCCAGGAAGGATCCTCTTCTCTCAGGGTGCCTGGGGAGCAGGGGAGGGCCTGAAGGGAGATGAGGAGAGGTGGCCATGAGCCCGAGGGGTGCGGGTGGGGGAAAGGCGGGCAGGAATGTTCTTCACAGGGGCCCTCTCCCCACCCCCCACCCCCCGAGGGGACTGCTCAGAAGAGGGATCCTGGCTAGGAGAACACCCACATTCTCTAGGTGCTGGTCAAGTTCCCCCTTACAGAGGTGCTCATCAAGTTCCCCCTTACAGAGGTGAGGCCCAGAGAGGGCAAGGGACCAGCCCAAATCTGTACAGCATGTGGGGCAGGTGGAGCTCAGATGTCCTGTACACCCCCAGCCAGTCTCTGCACATCCCGGGAGGAAGCCCTGTGACCCGGGGAGGCTGCAGAAGGAGAAGGGAGGAGGAGATGAGAAACCAGGGCCGCTGTGGGCCTCCTCCTCACACCCCCATGCCCCCACCCACTGTGTTCCCCTGCCTCCCTCCACAACCCGGAGGGGTTAAGTCCCAGAGAGGACGAGGGGGCATGGGCTGGGCAGGGCCCAGGAGCCGAGGGTCCCCAGGCTTCTCCTTTAGGCCACCCAGGACCCCTGGAGCAAGAAGGTCCAGGGACATTGAGCCCACTGGTCTGTGGGAGTTGTGGGCCCTGCGGCAGGGTCAGTGTGATTAGAAAGTTACAGGCTGGGCCCTCCTGCTCCCGTTATCTGGGCAGAGGCCTCCTTGGGTGGGGGCGGGGAGGAACTGTGTTCCCTACTTATCTCCTTCACATGCATTCCAGCTTCCCACTGACTCAAGGACTCCCTGAGATACAGGCGGGGGGAGGGATGGGAGCCTGTGAACTCAAGAGTCCCAGACGCGAGAGCACCACCCCCCCCCCCCCCCCCCCCCCCCCCCCCCCCCCCCCCCCCCCCCCCGCCGACCAGTTGACTGAGTCCTGGCCTCTCGTGTGAGGCCCATCCTGCAGAAGGGGCTGTGGAGGGGGAGGTCTGCACAGCCCTCGGAGCTGGGGGCGGCAGGACTGGGGCCTTCACTGCTGCGGTGACATCTGGACTTGCTGCTCGCCTGCCACAGCCCTGCAGTGGCCACCCCTCCCCCACCCAGCCCAGCTCTGTCCCTTCAGCACCTGCATGCAACAGTGCTCAGGCCCCTGGAGATTCTTCTGAGCCCCCCCTGCACAGCCCTGCAGGAGGAGGTGGCGTTCCCCTCTCCCCCCACAGGGCATAGCTTACCTCCCTCTCCTCCCAATTGGTAGGTGCTGTGGGAGCCCCCTCAGGGGTGTCCAGGGCAGCCCAGGAGGAGTGCAGCTTGTAGGTGGGCACTGGGAACGGTGGCGTGGTCGAGCCCCCAGAGTCAGTCGGGACGTCCTCGCCCTCCAGCTCACTTCTGGGCACCCCTAGATCCCCAGCTCTGGGGACTAGGGTCTCCGGCATCTGGGGGCTCTCCGGCTCTGGCCTTCCTGTCCCAAGGCAGTCTGGGAAGACCCAGGAAAAGCGCGTCCCGGAAGTACTGGCGTCGGAGCAAGGGCTGTCCAGAAAGAGGGGGTTGTCGAAGAACACGCTCTCCTCCTCGGCCCCCCAGGCTGGGGACAAGCCTGCCACATCCTCTGGCTGGCTGCCCTCCTCGGGGCCAATGCTTCTTCTCTCTTCTGCACAGGCCTCCTCCCCGGGGAGGCTGAGGTCTGCGGGTGGGACGGGCACACAGCGTCTCAGCTCGGCCCTGAGCCCGTCTGTCTTCTCCAGCTCCTCCTCCAGGTCCAGCACACACATCTGTGCCTGCAGGATCCCCGCCCAGAACACCACCTGCGTGGAACTGGTAGAGCCTGCTGTCGGGGAGTGAGTGGTCCCTGGGGCCTCGAAGCTGGAGTCCCAGGTTGCAGCATCAGGCCTGGCAGAATCGAGAGGGTCCAAGGCCCAGGTCTGTGCCCCACCAGGTTCAGCAGGGCCACAGGGTGCCCCGGCCAGTGATGCGGGGCATGGCGGCTGGCTGCCTCCCACATAAGTGCTGAGAAGTTCCGTGGGTTCCGTGGGTTCCGTGGCTTCGGGGAACCGGGGATCACCCATGGTCCAGCGTGCGGCGAAGCCGTCCAGCAGCACCTTCACACTCCCATTGGGCCCATGATGACAAGGACAGCGGTGATGGAGGCAGCCAGGCCCAGAGGGCAGTGGGGCGTTGGCATCAACCCTACAAAAGGCCCCAAGCAGGAGCATGTTAGCCACAACAAGCAGGAGGGTCTTCAGAGGGGGCTCAGCCAAGGGAAGGTGACTCCAACCGAAGTGGCAGGAGGCAGATGGCCAGTGGGGGACCCCTCAGTCTCAAAGACCTGCACCCTTCTCAGAGACACCCAGTGCGGAGGGTCTGGGCTGTCAGCTGTGGTCACCAGCCTCAGGCAGAGACACACAGGAAGAGCAGTGAAGTGGCAGGAAGTCCAAGACCACATGGAAACAGGAGGCAGCTGAGCAGAGGCTCGAGGTGTGAAGAGGGTAGTCAAGTCACAGGGCCCCCTGCCCCCAAGAGGAGCATGAGAGCACCTGCTGGCCAAAGCTGCCCAGAGGAGACCAGCTTCTGCAGGGAGGGTGGGGATGGGGGTCCAGTTTTGCTGCTGCCTGTACCCCACAGAACCCTGAGGACTGAGCGGGAGGGAGGGACAGCAGGCCTCTGTGAGGGGGATTGTCCAGTAGCTTCTCTATTCCCTGTGTGTGCACATGAAGCCCTTGACACTCAGTCTGGCTCTTCCTCCACAGAAATAACCCCATCATGAGCCCTGGACATGAGACACACAGAACAACATCCCCTGCAGCCCTGGTTCTCAGGCCATCAGGGCCAGCATCAGGCCTGGGGGCTACAGAGATAGCGCAATGGTTAGGGCACTAGCCTTGTGGGGCTCCCACTCCGCCAGAGTCCCCACCGGAGTAAGTCCTGAGCACCCAGAATAAGTTCTGAGTACCTTGGGGTTCAAAACTCACAAAGACTTCAACAGAGTCACAGGCTCTGAGGGCGCAGAGCTGCCCCTGTCAGCATTTTGCCTGCTTTCCCTTCTGCCTCCCTTTCCTCACTCAGATTCCCGCCTGAAAGACTGCATGTGTGCCTGTCACAAAGTGGACAAAGGCATACACACTTGCGCCACCTTTGCCTGAGTGTGGCTTTCCACTTCCCTGAGATGGAAGCACTGCCCCACCCCGCCTCCCCACTACCACCCAACACCCAGTCCCAGCTCCCACACAGAAACAACAGACCCTCACGGGGCTGGCTGGGCCCCTGCAGAGCAGACCTGGCAGTCAGGAGTCACGGTCACTCCAAGGTGCTCAAGACTTATTTTGGGTGCCTGGCAGGGCCTGGTGGAGACTGTGAGGGAACACATGGAGCACTCTCTGACCCAGGCCTGCTCCGAAGGCCCCCAACGGAGAGGTGAGCTGAGGCTCTCAGAGGGGGTCCCCCCCAGAGAGCCCCTCTCAACCGCCCAAACACTCAGGCTGAGGCCGGGCAGGGTTGCAGTGCTGAAGGTCACCCAGAAATCAGGGCCAGTTTGGGGACTTTCTTCAGCGGGAGGGAAAGGGGCCTCTGCTTCTCACCACTCTTGAAATATTTAGCTCAAAGCCCCTCAAAACAGAATCCTTCGGGGTTTCCCTAGACCCCTCCTCTGCCCCCAGACTTCACCCTCCCCTCAAGAGTTCTCAGCAAAGCAAGACTCTCTGACTCCAGGTTCTACAGTTCTCCAGAAGGGCTCAGCTCTGAGGGACATCCATCTTGAGTTCCAGGACAGTCCCCAAATTCTGCGGATTCCCATGCCAGGTCATTTCTGATTTTTCAGCCTGTGTACCATGGTCTGGTCCAAGGGACCAGAACGCACCCTGCTGATTCAGTGGGTGAAGGGGGGGGGGGTTGCACCAGATAAACTGGTTCATCTAAGGTTAATCAGATCTGATCATTTTCTTTTGATTTATTTATTCTGACTTTGGAACCATGCCTGACTGTGCTCCAGGCTTACTCCCGACTCAGGGATGACTTCTGGTGGGTTTAAGAATGGAACGAGGGGGCTGGAGCGATAGTACAGCAAGTAGGGAGTTTGCCTTGCACGTGGCCGACCTGAGTTCAATTCCCAGCATCCCATATGTGCCCCCACCCCCACCCCCGAGCATGGCCAGGAGTAATTCCTGAGTGCAGAGCCAGGAGTAACCCCCGTGCATCGCCAGATGTGGCCCAAAAAAAGAAGAAAAAAAAAGAAAAGAAAAGAAAAGAAAAAGAAAAAAGAATGAAATGAGGTCAGAGGCCGGCAAGACAAGTACCCTGCCCACTATCAGCCAGCCCCTAATCTGATCATTTGAATCTTCCCCACCAGAAAAGGAACACAGTCAAGAACAGAACACAGTCAAGATCAGCTGACTATAGTGGGAAATAGCAGCAGAATAAATGAAGCCCCAGATTAGGCCCCCAGGTTCTGTGCCCAGACAAAGTACTGAATCACAAAGGGCTCAAATGCCCAGACAATGACAAGGTACTGAGCATAGGCGTCCCACCCACATGAACGAGATTAAGGATGACCAAGACAAGAGACAATCATGGGGGTAAACCCGGAGGCTCAAGATTTCAGATTAGAATACACTGGAGAGAAAATGGCGGGGCACAGACAAGACCATCACAGGCTGGAGGCAGCCAGAATCCAGGCCAGAAAGAGAGACAAGACTTACACGGGTAAATAGAGAGGTGTGGACTTTGTGGGTGGGGAAGGGGCTTGGTCCTATCTATTGGAACTGAATAAATGCTAACTTCTTAAGCCCCTGAATTTTGTATGCACCTTGCTCATGCAATTCTCAAGAATCCACGAGTGCAGGAAAAATCCACTTTCGTGGGAACCATATCCCTCACTCCCTCCCAAGCCTCAGTCTTCACTCCAGGCTCTGCCCTGTGCTGGCTCCGCTTGCTTTATTTCTCCCACTCCCTCTTCCTCTCCCTCTCCCTTTTCCTTCCCACCTTCCCTCTCTCTCTCTCTCTCCCTCTCCTTCCTCTCTCCCTCTCTCTCTTCTCCCTCTCCCTCTCTCTCTTCTTCTCTCTCCCTCTCTTTCCTCTCTCCCTCCCTCTCACTCACTCTCTTCTCTTTCTGTCTGCCTCTGTCCCTCTCCCTTTCCCTCTCCCTCCTCCCCCACCTCGGGTGAGAGGCTCAGGATTCTTACAGTTCCACTTCCCAAGTTCTCTGCCATGTGCAAGGAGCAGCAGCGGACACCTCCTCCTTTCAGACAGACGACGCGCAGAGCCTCTGCCACTCTCAGCCTCTGCCACTCTCAGCCCTCTCACTCTGCCCGCATCCCAAAGGGAGGAATGAGGCACCTCAGACTCAAATATCAACCCTCAGGGTCAAGTCCGCCCGCAGCTCCCCCAGGCCTGCTGTGCTAGCAGAGCTTGACCAAGAGCAAGCAAAGACATGAGGCAACCTATGGCCTGCAGGGCATACCCGCAGTGGCACCACAAGATAAGGAGAGAAGCTCAGGACCCCAGCCCAGACACCAAGGGTCCTTCCCCACCTGGCCTGGACTAGCTGTGCCAAGCACACTTCCCTCCCAGACCTCTACTTCAGTTTTCATTCATGCCTCCACCCCCACCATAGCATCTAAGTGTGTGCCAGCCTTTGGGCATGAGTATCTGCCCAATGGTGCCAACTCACCTATACTCACAAGTAAACGGACAGAAAAAGGTCAGGTGCCAAGAGTGGGAGTGGGGGAGAGAGGGTTTGGGGAAAGGGAACCTGCGACTTCTAACCCTGACTCTCCAGGGCCCAGAGATAGTACAGGGGGTAGGGAATTTGCCTTACTTGCAATCAACCCTGGTTCGATCCCTGGCACTGCAGATGATCTCCCCATACCAGGACTGATCCCTGAATGCAGTGTCAGGTAAGCCCTGAGGGCCACCAGGTGTGTCCCCAATATCCAAAAAGCAAAATAAGACCCAAATCTCACTTGAGTCTGTGTCTGCAAGTCTGTGGACATACACACTTAGGCACGTGTGCCTAGGCAGCCACCCCGGCAAATGACAGCAGGGCCAGACTTAAAGCAGCTTAAAATGGGCTGTCACCAAAGGGAGCAGGTGGAGGGAAAGGGGCAAGAATCAGAGACTTGGGCTCTGATTCTGAGCGATAGCACAGCAGGTAGGGCATGTGTCTTGCATATGGCCAACCTGGGTTTGATTCCTAGCATCCCATATGGCCCTCCCCCAAACACCGCCAGAAGTAATTCCTGAGTACATGAGCCAGGTATAACCCCTGTGCATCGCCGGGTGTAACACAAAAAGAAAGAAAAAAAAAAGAATCAGAGACTCAAAAGGATAGAGCTGACTTCAGGGCCCTGCAGGACAGTGACAGGCAGACCCACAGCACTTGGGGACACCAACCAATCCGCTGTCCCTTCACAGCCTCATTGCTACTGCACAGACCACCTCTCCTGACAGAATGGAGCTGCCTCTTTGCACCGGCTCTCAACTGTCTGCAGAAGAGATGCCAAATGCCCACGTGTGCCACAGACAGTGTGTTACGTTCACTCTAGATGGTGGTGTTTGGATGCCAGTGGGGTGGGGTGGGGTGAGGGTGGGGTTATAATCAGACAAGATGGACTGGAAAGGTAAGGGTTAGGGTTGACTGGAGAAGTCCAAGGCCACCATGAGTGGGGCTCCAGGGGCAGAGTGGCGGGGTGCCCTGCATCCAGGTTGGTAGTTTCATGGGGGTGGCACAGTCACTGCCTTTGGAGAGGCTCATCAGAGCATCACAGCACATCAACACAAATGTTCCCACATACTCACACTGCACTTCAGGAGTGTTCACATGAAACTCACATTTCCCAGGATATTTGGTGGCTCATCTGCAGTCCAGCCTCTCCTCTGGGAAGGCAAGTGGGGAACACTGACCCCTTACTAAGGAAACCACAGCCCAGCTCGAAGGGGTCAGCACAAGAGGAGTGGGCGAGCTGGGGCCTCCTTCCTGGACTGTGGTGCTCTTTTTGTCTTTCTTAATGATTTCAGGGGAGGGGCAGTGCTCAGGGCTGACTCCTGGCTCTAGGCTCAGGGAGAACTCCTGGTGGGGTGTAGAAAACGTATATGGGGTATCAAGGGATGAAGCCCAGCTTGGCGGTGTGCAAGGCGGGTGCCCTACCCACTGTGCTATCTCTCTGGCCCTTGAGGACCTCTTAAATCTGTGTAGGTTCCAGAAATAAATCTCTGGGAATCTCTGCAGATTCCCTTTTTTAGTGTTTCCAACCCAGGTCTCCTCAGGACCCACTGCCGAGCCAGCTGGGTTCTGGGTTTGAGAGAGAAGTTGGTAAGCTTGAGGAAAGAGGGAGAAGGATGGTGGGTGCAGAGAATCCTCAGAAGCGGAGGACTGGGGAGCAGAGGTCCCCTGACTCCAGAGGCTCTCACTTTAGCAATAAGTGATTTAGCAACGCCCCCTTTTCAGGACAACATTCACTCAGTGCCCCGCTGGAAACCCTCCCCCAGAAAGAGCCCCAACTGTCCCTGAGTTGACCACTGTCCCCAGGGCCCTTCCAGCACCCCTGAGGCAGCATCATCCACACAGGGCAAGACACAGATGTGGAATTTCCAGGGCCTTATTTGCTCCTCATTCTGATAGCCATCTCTTCTAAAACTGTTTGGAATATCCTAAGAAGGGAGATGGTTTGCCACCTTCCGCTACAGGGGAGGGTCCTGGCTGGCACCTCTGAAGCCATTCTGCCTCCCACCTTGGTGGCCCAGGGGCGGTGCAGTCAGTTCCAGAGAAGCACCAAGTCTCTGCTGACTCCCAGAGAAAGCTCTGAGTTCCCACAGACCTGCAGGTGCTGAGGGTGGGGAGGAGAGGCTGGGTTCCCCATGCCCCACCCCCACCCCCACCCCCAACCACCCCCAACCACAGAACCCCCTTGGGGCAGCTGCCCACAAATAACACATTTCAGAAAATTGTCACCACCGCCAAGGGGAACTTTTCGTGAAGGGGTAGGGGAGAGATTTTTATGATGAAACCTGCAGGGTTGTGCTTGGTAGGTGCCTGGAGGTGGAGGGACCCCGGCGTGTGGAGAGGTCTCTCTGGGGATGCGGAACTGAGGCGAGGCCTGAACCTGGGCCCAGGCACAAGGAGACAGGGGAGGGGAGGCCACATCCTGCCCACAGCGAAGGCACTTTCATGCAAATGTGAAGCAACCAGCAGTAGCAGCAGCAGCAGAGCAGGGCAGGGCAGAGGCCCAGGGAAATCTGCTGGCTTCCTATAGCTTCTCTGCTCTCTCCTGTCCCGACAGCAGGAGCTCAGCAGCTCAGGGTCCATGCTGGGCAGGATAAGGGTGCCGGGGGTGCCCTACAGCTCTGCCAGGCAGCCTGCTGGGGCCTGAGTCAGGCTCTCCAGGCCTGTGGGGGGTATCAGCTGGTGACAGGCCCCTTTGCCAGAATCTCAGCAGAGGCAGGGGGGCCAGCCCAAGGGTGGGGGGCAGTGGCCAGGCTTCCCACACGCACTTCCGCCACCAGGACACAGCTGCCCTCCCAGGTCCCAAGCAGGCCACTTCAGAGACAGAATCGGTTCCTGCTCCACAGACCAGCAGGCCTGAAGCCAAGCAGGCTCCCTGGGGTGCTGAGAGCACCCTTCCTGGCCAAGTCTGCCATCTGTGGCCACACACAGGCCTGTCTGTCCCCCACCACAGAGGTCTAAATCTAGGTACCGGGGGTTGTTCGCTGGCTACCAAGCCCACGGGACTCTTAGCCACGGCCATCCCCCAGACCTGGAGAAGTCACAGGATCATCAAGACTCAGCAAGGATCACCCTGAGCCTTCCCCACTGCAGTTCATCCTCCAGAGCTCTGGGGGGCTGAGGAAGGGAAGACCCTGGGGAGGGATGTGTGGCCACTGAGAGCTGCCGTCCCCAGGCACTGGGCCACATGGCCCTGGCTCCTCTGCCCTCTGCCCTTGCCTACTACTCTTACCACTCACCTCCAGAAAGGGTGAAGGGCCGGGTCCCCAGGGCCACTCCTGTTGCAAGTGTGTCTGTCTGTCTGTCTGTCCACCCCTGAGAGGCAAGTGTGGCGGTGGCAGCTTCCGACTTCCGCTCTCCTCCCCAGCCCGCACTCAGAGCAGCCCTCCCCGCCTACCGGGGCTCCCTCGCGCTCTGTGCCTCATACTTCCTGTCCACAGGAGAACCACTCACAGCCAGGCCCTGGCCCGTGCCCCTGCCTCCAGGCACCCCACCCCAGGGGTCTGCCCAGGACCTCCTTCCTTGTCCCCATCCTGGAGTGGCTGGGTTGCCCACCTGCCGCCATGCTCCTCTGGGGTCCACCCCCACCTTCTCTCAGTTCCCTAGAGGGGTCCCAGGTCAGGCAACTTTCCCTTTCTGTTTTGAATGAGTGACATTTCCTTTTGGTTTGGGGGCCACACCCAGGTGCTCAGAGATTATTCCTGGCATGCTCAAGCAGTATCATAATGAAGTATTAGGGACTGAACTCAGATCGCCGCATACCTTATCCACAGTACTACGGCTCTGGCCCAAACATTCCTATTTTTAAACGTGGTCTGGTCTGGCAGGTAACAATGGCATCCTGTTGTTATAAAGAGTGTACCCCACCCCGCCCTCAGGAGACAACACCCGGTCACTTCTCTCTCCTGCTCCAGGACATCTTCCCAGGCCAAGGCCCAGAAGGAAAGGCAGGTAGTGAGGGAAGGGTAAGCACTGCCCAGCTGAGTGGCTGGGATGTGACCCATTTGGGACTAGAACTCAGCCTCTGAGCATAGGAAGTGCCCATCATCTGTCCCCTCTCCCCAACTCCCAATACCTGTCCCTAAAAGATACTGGCCATGGCACCAAGGATCACAAACTCTTGTTCCACATCTCTCTTGACACCACGTGCTGCTCCAGTCTACACTGACATCTCTGCTGAAGGGTGGAAGCCTTCCACACCCTCACAGCCTGACTCCGAGAGACTCCTCTATGTCCACGTCTCTAATAGCAACACCCTCAGACCTGGCCACCTGCAGTGTAGATGCCTGTCCTGGCGCTCATCCCTGAAGCTGTGCCTCCCAGACAGGCCAAGAGGACACAGGGAAATGTCATCTCACTTCGTCCTTTGCCTCCAGGGTACTTGGAGCCACTTTCCCAACTCTGTCCTCCTAGAGTGGCATTATACTGGGGACAAGTGCTGGGCTGGGTTTAAGCCTGAGGGCCACATGGGCCCTGCCATGGTGGGAGAAGAAAGGAAGAAAAGGACACTCAATTAGTGCACTGGAAACCCACACTAGTCAGCAGGGAGGCGGTACCAACCACGCTTCAGAATGATGGGTTGGTGGCCGCAGTGACAGCTTTGGAATGTTTAGGCATCACGAGTAGGGCCCCACTCTCTAAGGTTGCCACATGCAAGGGTCTGGCTAATCTCACCAGCACCCAAACACAATGCAGCTCCAATCTGTTGCATGAAGAACCACCCTAAGCCATTCTTCCTGGGCTCTTAACAGCATCTGCTCAACTACGCAAGCCAGACATGCAAAGTCAGGGAGGTCCAGCTGCAAATCCTGCCCTCGAGACCCCAGCCTGTCAGAGTAGCTCAAGAATCTGGTCCTCCAGCGCCTACTCCGGTGCCCCGATGCAAGAAGCAGCTCACGGATCAGGAGAACACATAAACCACAGCCCCTTCTTCAAGTTTTCCATGAAGTAGCAGGGACTGGAAATATATAAGCAGCTAAATCACCTACACCTTACCACAAAAGGGGACTCATGCAAGAGAACAGAGCACGAAGAAAGGAGGACACCTTATGTGTGTGTGTGTGTGTGTGTATGTGTGTGTGTGTGTGTGTGTGTGCGCGCGCATGCGCATGCAAGAGCAGAGAAAAAGGAGTGTGTATATATCACGATCATGATCACAATCATCAATTCGTCGATTGCCTCGAGCAGGCCCCAATAACATTTCCTTCGTCCTAGCCCTGAGATTTTAAAAAGTGCCATATTCAAGGCTCTTTCAGGGTTAGGACAATGAGACTCATCATTGTTACTGGTATTGGCATATTGGGTACACCACGGGGAGTTTGCCAGACTTTGCCTTGTGGGCAAGGTTACATTTGGTAGCCTCCCAGGTTGTCCAAAGTAAGAATGGAATAATAAGATGTCACACAGCCGCAAATGCGGCCATGCTTCCAGGAGCTGGGTTTTATAGTCTCTGGGTCTTAGCCGTTGATGGGATTACATGGCACCAGGGGGCCAGTTGGTGGACATGACCCTTGCCTACTGGAGGATGGAGGATCTGGGTGGAGGATGATCAGTCCTGATACAAGCAGGCTTGGAGATCTCAGCCCTGGGACCTGCATGCCTTTTATTCCTCTGCCGGTACTTTCATGTGTGTGGAGAGTGGTCTCAGCATGGTTGTGGCTGGTTCTGGAGGTCTTCAGCTGCTGGAGCTCTGCTCGGGGCTGGGAGGGAAACTCAACCCGCCCCTCCCCCTCCCTCGCAAAGGGCCCTGGCGAGGACAGCCAGGCAATATATATATATATGAGCAGGAATACTATGCAGCTGTCAGAAAAGATGAAGTCATGAAATTTGCACATAAGTGGATCAACATGGAGAGTATCATGTTAAGTGAAATGAGTCACAAAGAGAGGGACAGAATGGGAGACTAACACCAAAGGATAGTAGAGATAAGGATCAGGAGGATTGCTCCATGGCTTGGAAGCCGGCTGGGGGAAAAGGCAGCTCAGATAGAGAAGGGAACATCAAGTAAAGGGTCCTTGGAGGGCCTACTCCGGATGGGAGAGGCGTGCTGAAAGTACACTATAGACCGAGCATGATTATTAATTATTATTATTAATACATTAATACCTGTATTGCAAACCATAACACCCAAAAGGAGAGAGAGAGCAAAAGGGAATGTCCTGCCACAGGTGGGGGAGGGATACTGGGAACACTGGTGGTGGAGAATGGGTACTGGTAGAGGGAAGGGTACTTGATCATTGTATGACTGAAACGTAATCATGAAAGTTTTTAAGTCTGTAACTGCACCTCACAATGATTCATTAAAAAAAAATTTTTTTTTGAAAAAGAGCAGGGGTAAAGGAGGGGTTTGTGCATGTGTGTATGGGCAAAGAGAAAGGAGGGATATGCATGCATATGAGAGTAGGAGCAGGGTAAAAGGAGGTATGTGTGCATGTGTGCACATGTGTGTGTGCACGTGTGTCTGCATGTATGCATGTGTGCTTATATGTGTTGCATGTGTGCTTATACGTGTGTGTTTGTGCATGTGTTTGTGCGTATGTGTGCTTGTGCGTGCTCAGGATTGAGCAGGGGACATCAGCCCTGTGGCAAGCCACCAGCATGAGTGTGGGCAGCACTCTCAGGAGGAAATTGTGTGTCTGCTTCCTTCCCCAAGGTCAGAAAGATCTGTGCAAGTTAGGAGGGCAGCTCTTGTGTGGGAGGATGGGCCAGATCCTACAAAACCCGGAGGAGAGACAGAGTCTGTGCTCAGGGAAGGAAAGACAGGCCTGGGGCTGGGGAGAAGTATGTGTATTTCTTTTCCTGATCATCTGCTGGGGGCTGGAGTACAAAAAGCCAATCACTAAGTGAGCTGGAGACCAGCGGCGGGAGAGGGGACAGTGGAGTCCTCAGCTTGGAAGCAGCAGAAGTGGAGAGACAGAGGACTTGGGGCACATGTATTGTGGGTCACTGATAAGACTGGCTGTTCTCATGGGTGCTGAGGTGGCAGGAGACTTCAAGGGCAATTTCAAGATCTGTGGCTTGAACAACTGAACAAGGGGGTAATGGCACTTGCTGAAAGGGGAATGCACTGAGGGGAGGAGGGAGACTCAGGGAGAAAAATCATGAGACACTGTAGCTGATCCCAGTGCTTGGGTCTGATGTGAGGTGCTAGGTTCGTGTGTGTGTGTGTGTGTGTGTGTGTGTGTGTGTGTGTGTGTGACACGAGAGCGAGCAGGGGAGAGTGTGGAGGGAGAACAAGGAGAGCGGTGTGGGGCTTAGTCAGGGGCTGCTGGCGCCACAAAGGTCTGCAGAGGCAGGGATGGAAGTGTTGAGAAGGGGAGAGAAGCAAGAGGTGTGTGGTCACCAGCCATGAGAGAGGAGATAAGTTTAGAAGAAGGAAGTGGTCAGCTGTGGTGAATGCTACCAGAAAGTCTACGGGGGTGCAAAGATGCCCCTCAAGAGTGGCACCTGGTGGCCACAAGATGAGGGAACCAGGGCCAGAGCAATCACAGGCTCATGCAGGCAATAAACGGCCAAGCTGGATTCCACGGCAGGACTGGGGGAATGTGCAAAAGACCATCTGAGAGCTGTGTGCTGAAGCTACACAGGGAAGGAGTCCCAGTGGGTCTGCAGGGACAGCAGGTGACCTGAGATAACCCACTCCGCCACTAAGAGCCTCTGAAACTGACCCCAGTTAGCTCAGGACAGATGTTCAAGGGCACCAGCCACTGGCAGGGCTTGAGCAGGGCCCAGAGGCTGGCTGCTAGGCTACTTCACCTGTCTCTGGGAAAACTGGCCTTTGAGGAGACCTGAAACTAAGGAAGACACATGTCCCTTCCTGCAGCAAACACCAATCCCCCCTCCCCCAGGTTCTCAGACCTCCATAGTCTGGGCCCCGGGGGAACAGAGTGGGGGGACCCAACCTCCCCATACATTCCTCAGTCAAATTAGGTATCTGCAGCGTTACTAGCCATGCTGGCTCCTAGGACAAGGAAGGAGAGAGTGGAGGTTCCAGAGACAGAGGCTGAGGAGGAACCAAGGGCAGGGAGAGGTCTTGGGAGGTAGTGTCACCAGCTACAGAGCCTTGGGAGCCCCTCCACAGTCTCCCACACATCCTGGGAAAGGGACACAAGGGGTCCTCAAAATGAATGCTATCTCCTGCGTCCAGTTGCATGGCTCAGGGTGTCATAGTCACTTCCCTGCTGTGAAAGGACAGAGCCCAGGGTCTTGGTAGCTCTGCACTGTGCATGATCCAGCCCTTCTTTCCAAGGCTCCCTTCTCAGCTCCCACCCAGGGCATGAAACAAGTTCCTTCCCCCCAGCACCTGCTGAATTACAGGCATTACATGCGATGCCTTTGTTGATAAGACAGAGAAATTGCAAGTCCACATCCACATCCAAGAGAGCCATATATATATGGTGGTGCATTTTGTTTCCCAAGAACAATAAAGTGGAAAAGGCACTCACTGGGTATTATAAAGAAAACCAGTAACAGATTCTATATGATCTCAAATGTGTTTGGTATGGGGTCATACCTGGCGATGCTCAGAGATCACTCATGGCAGGTTTTGAGGGACCATATGTAGTTCCTGGGATGGAACGTGGATTGACTTCATATAAGGGAGAGTCCTACTCACTATGCTATCTCTCTTGTCCTGCTCTCAAATATTTAAAAGCCTCTGTACTTAAGCAAAATAACAATTAAAAAATCCCCAAGTATCACATTGACAGTGGTAACTGGTAAATGGCAATGTCACATAAGATTTTAATCTCTTTATGCTTTTGCTGCAAAGAACTCACTTTTAAGAACCTGGGGACACTGGTGGAGGAATGGGTGCTGGAATACTGTATAACTGAAATCTAATCATGAACAGCTTTGTAAGGGTCTATCTCACAGTGATCTGATTTAAAACAAAAAGAGGGGCCGGAGTGATAGCACAGCGGGTAGGGCGTTTGCCTTGCACACAGCCGACCTGGGTTAAATCCCTGGCATCCCATATGGTCACTGCCAGGAGCAATTCCTGAGTGCAGAGCCAGGAGTAACCCCTGACAAATGCTGGGTGTTACCCAAAAAGCAAAAAAAAAAAAAAAAGAATTACTTTGTATGTTGTTTATCAGCAGCTAAAAGTCATATCAAAAATTAAATTGTCAAATAATGACCAGCTGTCTCTTCTCACCCAAAAGGCCAGGTCGTTTTTTTTACAATGTCCCATAACCCTTGTTGGGATGGGCTGAGAAGCAGGCTGGATGGGGCTTTGAGGGTCCACCTGCGGCGGTTGCTCACTGGTCTAGCCCTAAGTGTCTCTACCAACTGGCGGTGACCTCTCTGATGTAGCTGTGGGAACCCACTAGATCCCAGAGTTGACCTGAGTTTATTTTAAGGTGAAGGTGCAAAAAGGAAACAAAATTGAGTCTCTGCAAGACATGCTTTATCTCTTTATCTGCCTAAGAGCTGCAATTTGCGACCTAAGTCAGCATGAAGCCTTTCCAGGGCAGATCTACTCTCAGTGGAGTAGGGCCCGACAAAACCCACTCAAACCCCTTCTCCAGGAGAGAGATAGCCCTGAAAGAGACTGGAAGAGCATCAGACCTGTAGCTAGGCCTTGCCACACAGGTCTCTGAAACATGACGTGTCATTCTGAAAGAAACTCATCCACTCGTCCAACGAAGCCCTATTTTATCCTGTGCCCTTTCCTCCTCACCCAGATGCACAACCAGCCTTTTCCTTAAAACACCTGAGGCCATGCCCAGAAGCTTCTTCCACCTTGAGCCTACCTTACCTCCTGTTAATCTGCAGATCCCAGCTAGGGAATCTATGAGGGTGGAGGTCACATGTTTCTTCCCTTTCCAGCCTGGCAAAGAAGACCTCCTCCAAGAATCCGCCACCCAAGGCTGTTTTGCCTCTGGCATGTGACGCACACAATGAATATTTGCAAGAGTTAAGCATTTATGTGAATGTGGTTAAGGAAGATCTGATAAAGATGAGCCAGAGATTGTAGGGATGTCTTTCTGCAAAGATCTAGCTCAGGACCAGAAAAAAGTTGAGCACACCGTGTACCTATTCCAAAATAATGAGTACCTATTCCAAAATAATATTCAAGGAAATCATCTTGGTGGAAAACTCTTAAGTGAAAAGGTACTACAAGGAAATATAAAGGAGGAGATGGCTTTGTATAGCTGAATCTGACCTTTCGAGAGTTTATCCCTGGAGAAAAAGAACCCAACCTCTTCCTTATCGCCTTCTTCGCTTTGGTCAGCCATTAACTTGAGCAATTCACTGGCTTGAAATGAGCAGGATAGCAAAACTCTGGGGTCACAGAACAGGCGTACTTGGACAGTGTAGAGGAAGAAGGAAAACTCTGAAAGGGGCACCTCCTGCAGCATCTGGCCACAGATGGGTCAGTAGTCCTCTGGGCTTCCGGGGACCTCTCTGTGCCAGCAGGAGTCACTCCTGGCTTTATCGACAATCACCCACAGAGACAGAGGGGCAGCCTGGCTTGACAGCTCCTCACAGCAATAGTATTCGAGCTCATCTCCCCAGGACTGGTGCTTCTGGAGGCCGCTACCTTTCTCTCGGCCTCAGAACTTCCACTTCCTTGCAATGTGGCACTATGCACTACCCAGAAGGCAAGGAGCCTGTGTGAACATCCAGGTTGCCATGGAGTGGATGCTTCCCCAAGACCATGCAGCCAGCAAAGGGCAGAGTTCACAAGTGCACCAGTGCACCGTGTCCCCTGAGCAGCCGGCGTGGCCTGTCTATCCACTTCGTCCTACATATCTGCCCAGGGCTGTGTGCCAGTCCAGCCTCTCTTCCGTTCTCTCTCTCTCTCCTAGAGTCACCTTGCCTCTACGGGTCATGCCTTCATCTTCTCATTCCTGTCAGGAGATTCACTAGCCTCTCAAGAGCCTTTACAGCCTCAGGCCTCTGAGCAGATGTCAGCAGGGCCAGGAGTGTGCCCCAGATTCTGTGACACGCTAACCCCCTACCCAGGGTCCTGTTTGTGGGTCACATCTGCTCAGCTTTCCCAGATGGCAGGCTCAACCCTCAGGTACCAAGAGAGGTCAGTTCTCCTTCACTAAGAACCCATGTAAGGATCCACCCACATCTGGGGAAACATCTGGGGACTTCTGTGTCTCAGGTTCCTTCCAGTCGCCCCCCTTGCCCCCCAACCCCACAATATCTCCCTCCCAGAGCCCTACTTCTGCTCTTAAGAATATTTACTGGCAGATCAGTCAAACCTGGGGCTTCACTCCTGAATGCGCCTGGTAGCCTTGCACAGGGACATGTCTGGGGACGTGTCCTTGAGCTGTGCTTCTGGAACATCTGCCCCATTCTCCTTTCCACTGAGCAAATAAATCCTCTTCATCCTCTCAGGTTCACCCTGTAAGCCTGCTTCTCTTATCCACCTTTCTGGAACAATTCAGAAAGAAACAAGTGTGAGGACCAGTTCCCGGTTCCTAGGCTGGAACACAGCTCAGCAACCAAGAGCAACGGACTAAGCGTTCACATAGCTGTTGAACCTATCACTAGAGAGCGTCAGGTTTGAAAAGTGAGACTACAATTTGCAGCGCACTATGATTAGGGAGAGAAGAAAGGCTTGGATATATAAATCAATGCCATCCATTCTTCTTCTTGTATTAGGGGAAAGCACAGCTGGCCATCTTCAGGGGTCACTTTGGGCTCTGTGCTCAGGGATTACTCCTAGCAGGACTCAGGAGACTACAAATGGTACCAAGGATTGAACCCGAGTTGACTGCATGCAAGGCAAGACCCTACCCACTGTACTAGTGCTCCAGTCAGAGATCATCTATTTTTCTAAAATAGGTCAAGCTCATGAGATAAACATGAGTACAGCAATGTGATTACTGCTCACAAGGGCAGAGGCGGTAACAGGTCTCAGTGGGAACGAGAGATGAAAGAAATAGTAAACATGAGGGACAGAGAGGAAGTAAAAAAATCTCCCCATAACTGGCCGGGACACCAAGTGTCCGCAGAAAGAAAACAACCAAGAGTCTCAAACACAAAACTTGTGAGACTCATGGCAACCCCACTCGTGACACAGAGGAGTGGGAAGTCAGCATAAAGTACCCGAGCCTATGCCTCACCCTTCTATATGATCCGACCAGAACTGCTGACTGTCTCTTTCTCATCACCAGGAAAGATGCTCCGAGGGGAATGTCTGTCTTGTTTATCCTGAGCACTAGGGGTGGAACATACAAGGGCCTTCAGTAAGTGTTTGTCAAATGAATAAACAAGTGTATGGGTTTTCTTGGGATGCTTAAATCTCTGCTTTAGATGTAAACGTCTCAACGAGAAATAGTCTTTGGAAAGGGGTTTGTCCTCTCTTTCCCCTCACTAGGTCCCCTCCAGGTGGTTCAAAAGCCTTCCTCATGGAAAGAGAGCTTTTTCCTTGAGCTAAGGGCCAATGTCTCTATTTGTTTCACTGTCACGCCCAACATCACCTCGTTGGGTTTGTTTTAGAGCAGTTATCACTCTGAAGTGCTGTGATTCATCTGAGTATTGGCTAAGGCTCTCTCTCCAATAAGTCAGATATAAAAGAGCAGTATTATTCCCAGAGCCTATGTCCCTGGTTGGTAGCTGGCAGGAACTCAGTAAAGTACCTGCTGAGTGAAGACCGGATAAACGGATGGACAGATGGATGGATGGGCAGACGAATGACTGTTCTTCATCCCTTCACATAGAGGAAATGCCTGGTCTGGAAGCAAAGATAAATCACTCTGCTCTATCTGCTGTCTAAACTTGACCTTGGTGTGTTACTTATGCAGAGGGGCTCCCGACATCCAATTAGTTGTTAATTATATTCAATCAGCTCTGGGTCTGAGCAGGCTTGGCTTAATGAGGTTCAAGGGCAGGTGGCTTCTAGCTGTTCTGACCTGCACGTGGAGGCTGGACTTCTGACCTGGATGGACATGCATGCTCTGGACATGGGCGTCTCCCTGCACACCCACGGAGGGATCTGGAAGCCTGGCGGTTAAAAGGAAGGGCTGGCAAAAAGTGCCGTTTTCCTACTGAAAGGCCAAACCTCAGAGGGAATGGGTGCAGATCGGCTGAGCAGACACTATTTACCTTCCCAGGAATTTCTGGGCAGCCACAGTGACAAGGAGAGCACGCAAGAGCAAAGGGAAGAGCTGGTTTCTCTGCACGCGGGCACTCCTGGGGGGGCACTGGTGCCCAGTCCGCCAGGGCCCACCAAGCAAGGCTCGCAAGAAACAGCGAAGGGGCCCCGGCCTGAACACCCCTCGGGGACTGGCCAAGCATCCGTCTGCCCCCCACACAGCCAGGATTCTGGGCTCCCCCCGCCACCCCCCGAGTCGTCCCTCCTCCTCCGGCTCTGCCCTCGGCACGCAGGTCCCCGCGCCCTCGGCGAACCTTGCCCAGCCCAAAGCCACTGCGCAGGTGCTTACCGGCTCGCGTCACTGTCGGGGGCGGCGGCGGGGGCGCCCCCAGCCCGGCCCTTCCCTTGTGCCCGAGCCCATTTCCCGCAGACTCTCGCCGACCCGGGCGCCCCAGGGCGCAGTGCCCGGAGCGGGCCGGGGGCGGCGAGCGCGGCGGGGCGGCGACCGGGCGGGTTGGGCCGCCGGCTCGGGTGCTCGCGGCCCGGGCGCTGGGTTTCCGGGAGGGCGGCGGGGCGGGGCGGGCTGGGCCGAAGCCGTCCGACTGGTCCGACGGCGGCGGCGAGGGGCCGGGCCGGCACCTCCTGCACGCCCCGCGCCTCCTTCACTCCGGGAGCCTCCTGCGGGGCCCGAGGCTCCCGCACATCCCGCGCCGCCCTCCTGCGCTCCCCGAGGGGACCGGCGTTGCCTGCCTGTCCCGCGCCTCCTGCACCCCGCGAGCCCCGCGAGCCCCGCGCGCCCCGCTCCTCCTGCACCCCGCGCACCCCGCGCCACCCGGTGCCGCCTCTGGGCGCCCTGACTGCTCGCTTCAGCGCTGACTCCGGAAACCGAGGACAGACCCAGGCGGGTGCAGCCTGCAGCGGGCCCCTCTAACATAAACTTGTGTATTTCGTGGGTACAACTTGTGTATTTCCTGGTAGAAAAGGAAGCCGCAATGTTTCTGAGCTCAGCAGAACTTGGACTGTTCTGTCATGGTTTGATTCTGAACGACCTCTCTTTAGCCGGATTTTGTGAACTGGAGACAAGGATGCACGTGGTTGCATCTTAAAACTGGAGCTGAAAGTAGACTATAGACCAAACATGATGGCAATTTAATACCTCTATTGCAAAACACAACACCCCCAAAAAGAGAGAACAAAAGGGAATGCCCTGCCACAGAGGCGGGGTAGGGTGGACGGGACCAGGTGGGGGTGGTGGGAGGGATTCTGGGACCATTGGTGATGGGAAATGGGCACTGGTAGAGGGATGGGTACAGGATCATTGACTGAACCGAAATTATGAAAGTTTGTAAGTCTGTAACTGTACCTCACGGTGATTCACTAATAAAACATTAAAACAACAACAACAACAACAACAAAACCTTGAGGATTAGTTTAGCAAGCATGTCCTCAGCCCATCTTGTATTGGCAAGAAACTTCTGTTTCCCAGTGTCACACCGGTTGGCACTATCGGATTGCTATTTCTGCAGCTCTGTAAAGCAACATATGTGAAAATCCGACTGAAGTGAGTCCATGTTTCCAAAATAGCTAGTGGTATTTTAGCTTCCCCAGAGATTGCCAGCCTGGAAAAGTCCAGCGCTCTCTCTTTGAAGGTCCCTAAAATGGAGCCGGCCAGGCTCTGAACAAGCAAGAACAACGGTAATATATATGTTGAGTCTTAAGTTTGCGCCAGGCAGTGAGGTGGAACCTGTCTCAACACATTTAATCCTTTGGAGAGCCCCATGAGGTAGGAACTTTTCCACATCATGAGGAGACTTAGGCGCAGACAGATTAAGTAACCTGATCCAGGTCACAACAGCAAGTCCCAAACCCAGAGGTCTGCAACACCACCCAGTGCTGTTCTTTTGGCTTGGAACCTAGGTCATCAATCTTAGAACTATCTAATTTTTTGTCCACTCTTTAAAGATTTGTTGTGGACCCACTGTGCATATGCCAAGCACTCACTAGACAGTATGAGACACAGGAATGAATCAAATACACCAAGTTTGCGGTGCAGCAGGGAGAGAAACATCAGCATGTGATTGAGGAAGCTCCTGAGTGGAGAATTCCTGGAGAGGAGGGCTCTTCAAAGGGGTGACCCCCATGGCATATCCTTTGCAGACTCCTGAGTGTATATGGCAAGAATTCAAATAGCCCAAAGCAATGTAGTAGAGTTGCTGAAGAGAGGGTTGTTGCATTACAAAATGCTGGGGAACCTGGAGTAGAAATCCTTTAATACTGGACTAGCTAGAGGTAAACTTTAGACCTTTCACTGAAACCCCAGAATGCCACACATCCCAGGATTAAGGAAGACCAAAAAAAAAATCCATGCAAAATCTAAAATAGAGGTGAAGTTCAGTGCCATCACTTCTGTTAGAACCAAACTTAGCTCTTTTGGAGAAAATTATAGACTCCAGAGCACTGACCATACCTACCTTATAAAAAAAATTATTTGACATTCAAAGACATAGAAAACACAAACCATAGTCAAGATTTATAAATACAGTCAATTAAAATAGACCCTCTAATGCTGGGGCCAGAAAGAAATTACTAAATAGAGGGAAACTGTTTATATCTATAACTTTAATACTTCTGATACCCCCTTAAGCAATTCTCCAACCCTCTGAATCCCAACTGGGTAGCTCCAGATTAGGCACTCAGCCTCATAAACAGTTTCCCACTTCATGCTGAATGAAAACTCCAGCTTGCCATCTGTGAGGCAGTAACTTCTAACTCACACCATTGACCCACCCAATCCTATAAATCTAGGCCACTCAGACCTCCATACCTAAGTTGGGTAATATTTTAGAATGGTTCACAGAATTCAGGAATGCACTTTCCACCCATTACAGTTTCCTGTCATGGATATAACCTAGGTGCAAGTAGATGGGAGTGATTCAGGGGGAAAGGTGTGAGGTGTGTGAGGTAGCTGGTGCAGCTGCCCTGCCTTTTCCAGATGCCCCTCCTCCCTGCCCCCCCCACTATGTGGGTGAGCATTCCTGCCCAGAATTTCTCCGACTACTGTTGTTGAGAGGTTTTCATGTCAGTTCCATTACTGAGGCTCCCTTTGTTAATCATGTTCACTGGGGACTGAATTCAGTCTGAGATCAGGGATGAGATGGAAACTCCCCCCTCCCCCCAGAGTCGGTTCCTCTGGCCAACAATCCTCAGAAAGGGCTTTCCTGAAACACTAGTGTTGTCTAACAAGACTTGTGAATAATAAAAGTTCTTCCTTCACATTTACCACCACAGAACTATGTTCAGGAACTGTGAGCCAAATATTAGAGCAAAAGTCACTACTAGCACACAAGAGATGGAAGATTTTATAGAAGCTCTGCTGTAAACTAAGGGCAAAAACCAAAGATATACTTTATTTAATATAAATCCATATGTGTAGCACAGTGGGCGGAGCATTCACCTTGTATGTGGCCAACCCAGGTTCTATTCCTCGTCTGTCTCGGAGAGCCTGACAAGCTACTGAGAGTATCCTGCCTGCACAGCAGAGCCTGGCAAGCTACCAGTGACACATTCAATATGCCAAAACAGTAACAAGTTACCGGTGCCTGCTCGAGCAAATCGATGAACAATGGAAGCACAGTGCTACAGTGCTACATATGTGCTCTATCATAATATTTGTGTAAACTATCATAAATAACATAGAGATAAACAAAACATCCAAATCAGAGTATAAAGAAGTAGCTATAAAGCAAGATAATAGACAGCAAAAGATACATGACAGGAGGCAGAGAATTTTATAAGAAATACCAGTCAAGATTAAAGAAACTTTTGGGGGTATGGTGCCGCCAGCAGGTCAATCTGTACCTGTGAGGCGAGTGCATCAGCAGCCTCATGGCGCCTTCAGAC
>JAOXYA010007720.1:0-14219 GCA_028565675.1 Sorex palustris | reverse complement strand
ATGGGCACTGGTGGAGGGATGGGTACTTGATCATTGTATAACTGAAACCCAAGCACAAAAATTTGTAAGTCTACAACCGTACCACATTGTGTTTCACTAATAAAAATTTTTTAAAAAGTACTGAACTTCCCAGTATACAGAGGACAGAATCAAGGGAAATAACAGCTTCAGAGTTATGCACAATAGTTGTGGAGAAAGCAGACATGCAGAGTGAGTGTTCATTCTTTATCAGCAAGATAACATGTGGGCATCTGAGAATTATATTTTCCTAAGTATAAAATCATAATTCATGCACACTCAATTATTTTGCATAAAATTATGCTTCAATTTGGAATAGTTTCATAAATTTCTTAGTACTGATATAGTCATCTATATTCTACAATAGAGGAAACCATTAAAGATAAGGAATACTCATAAAGTTCCTTAGAGCTTCACTGAATGCTTCTGCTTTGATTATAAAAATCGATGCAATTTCTTAGTGGGTATTATGAAACATCAGTTCCCATGAAGTAATTCTCCTGAGTACATGGGAAATGTCACTGTAAACCATATTGATATATTACTCATTAGAATAAGGGTGAAAGAAAAGTAATAGAAAAAGTTATCTTCTTCTTGACTTCTTGGCAATGCTTTCTAGTTTTATGATAAAGAGAGAGTAACCAGATAAATGAGAATATGCGCCCGAATATATAAACTCTCAAAAATTCAGTCAGAGGGGCTGGAGTGATAGAACAGAGGGTAGGGTGTTTGCCTTGCATCCAGTTGACCCAGGTACAATCCCCGTCATCCCATATTGTCCCTTAAGTATCGCCAGGAGTAATTCCTGAGTGCAGAGCCAGGAATAATCCCTGAGCATCACTAGGTGTGAGCCAAAAAGAAAAAAAATTCAGTCAGTCAGTGAATATTCTTGATACAAGAGAAATCACTACAAATATACAAGCAAAATGACCTTCAAGAACTATATCTTGATGTTAAATTAATTAAGCACTTTAGTTTATTTAACTAATTAAGTATTTAATTAAATGCCAACCCCATTTTCACAAATCGGCCATTTAAGTTATCTTCTGGAAATACCAGGTAATTCATTTTCAGAGAAGACAGCAATACTTTAACAATAAAATGCTGAAACACTCCTGAACAGATGGGTGAGTGTACATGTACAGTCATCAGGCAATGTCAACCAACCCTGTTACCCTGCGTCTTGGTGCAGCCACATCCTCCAACATAAAGATCCAAAGTGTTCAGTTCATGTCTCACACTAGTGGCTCTGAACCAACATGTACCTACAGGCATACATCTGTTTAGGGTCTCTTGATATTCCATTGAATACCAAAAGCTTGCCTGTTTGGAAGTAATTCTGAAATATTTAACCTACTTAAACTCAAACATCTGCCTGATTTCCCATGGAACTTTTGGGCTTAGTGAGAATTTTAGTAAATCAGTTTAATCTATGAAGAGGACCAGGGCTCTGGATACAAATACTCACGCAGTGAAATGTTAGTGAAAGATTATTACTATATGACAAGAACTCTAATACAAAGAATGTGTTCTACCTCAATTATCTAGATCTTTAAAAATAAAAAGCTCTCTCTGGGTCTTAGCTTCCTCATCAAAAGTGAACTCAGAGTAGATAATAATGGTGCAATAATCATTAAAGATGCTCTTGATATAGAATCCTTACAATCAGAACAACTATGATCTCCTGTGGTTGAAGTCTGACTCAGTCCTGTAATGCTAGATCACTCTACAAACCACTAATGACTTCAAGAGTATCTGAATAAATAAAGACCCGCACAGTACAATTTCTTTTAGAATTTACACATAAAGTGGGGCTAGAGAGATAGTCCAGCGGATAAGGTACTTGCATGTAGCTGATCTTGGCTGGATCCCTTGTACCCCATATGGTCCTCTGAGCATGCCAGATACGGCCCCCAAACCAGAAATAAATAACAACAACTAAACATTTATAAATATAAAAATGGCTTAATTAATGAATTTTGGTGTTTTTATAATGCTCAGGCTTACTCCGAGCTCTGCTCTCAGGGATCATTCCTAGGCTTGAGGGTTGAGGTGTGGTGTGGTGGGGGACTATATGAGGTTCTGGAGACTAAACCCAAGTGAGCTGTTTGCAAAGGAAACACCTGCTGTACTCACTCTAGACCCCAAACTGGGTTAATTAAAAAGAAATGACATACAAAAAAGTGATACTATAACTGCAGATAAGAAGATTTAAAAAGTCAGAGGTGATGGGAAAACTGTAAGTGAACTATAAATGAAAAATCATGACTTTATGATAAATTTAACTGTAGTTTTTTATGGGGTACTGGGTACATTGTAAAATATTTTTATTGGTATTACCTTCAACGCTTCAATAACAGCTGGAGGATAGCTCAGTCCAACCATATTTGATGTTCGTCTGTACATCCTGGAAAAATCAGAGGAGAAAATACTTTATCTCACAAAGAAGGATGACCCTGCTACAGACTAATATCAAGTATTGACAAATAACAGAAATTCATGTCATGAGAAAGCCCAAGGCACCTAAAATTTCTTTCATAATCTTTTTTTGTAGTCACTCAAGTGGCTAAAGTGCTAAAATTCAAGAGGAACCGAAACAATGCCCAATACATAAACTGTTGGGGGAAATGGTCTGTGTGTTCTAAATTGGAAATTAAATTATTAAAACAGGTCACCTCTTCTGCCAGAAGTGAGTTATAGCACAGCCTAGACAGCATACAATGTGGTCATTTAAAATGGAAAAACCTTATTTAGAAGAGGTTTTAAAAACCTTATTTAAAACCTTGTTTCAAAAGCTGGTGTTACTATGGCTGTTCTTGAAAACAGTCAAAACCTAAAAGAAAAAAGTATTCCAGGTTAGCTCCAAACTGATTTTGGCATGTTCAGTCCTATAATTATGCAATAAGGATTAAAGGAAGCGTGAATCAATTTATGAAATCTATTTCTAGAGAAGGGACCTATTCAAATTCAAAGAACAAAATCCCTAAAACAAACTGGAATGTCATGGGGACCTGAAACCCCTAAATGAACTCCAAAGCAGTCCATTCCCCATGTGGATATCAGGAGAGCATCTGGGTACATCAAGGGTTCCCTTGTACAAGGCTTCCCTGCTGTGCTTTAAAATTCAGAGACTGAACTCAAAACAACTCTAGTTAATAAGAATTCTGAGAAAGGCAAAAGTGTGCCTGAATGATGTTCCAGAGCTTAGTATAGATAGGCTTTTGCAAGACTTTTCAGCAAGAATTTTCAGAATTTGTAAACATACCAAAACTGCATTAAAGTCAAGTTTCCTGTTATTAAAGCTGGTGTTACTATGGCTGTTTGATTACTGAATGACAGTTATTTTTACCTCTCCACAAATATCCCAGCCTGCACAGCGTGGACAATAGTCTTGAACCGAGGCTTCTCTTCACTCCTTCTAAGCATCATCCCCATCTGCCGGGTAAAGGTGGAGGCCAGCCAGTCTCGGACCTCAGAGGGCACTGCATCCGACTGAATGTCGCTGAGCTCATCTTCTGTGTCCAGGAGCCGCCTGTAGACAAGAGATACAGGACACTGAGAAGAACTCTGAAATTAGTGCTCTCTGGCCAGACTACAAACTTCTCTCCACCTTCCCTGCGTAAACAGGGACAAAGACACCAAGCAAATTTTGCCATGAAAAAACTTTGGCTTCAAGTTGATGAAAGTTTCATCTATTTCAGGGTGGTTTGTACCAACCACTTCCATTCCAGGGAAGCTCAAGCAACTGGGTCAATGGCTCAAAGGAATCAGACAAAATCCACTCTGGTCCATCTCATGTTCAGTGGTCTCAGACCCACTGTATTCAGGGGACCCAGTACCTCTATGCCTAGAAGGCCTGTGCAATTTGAATAGTCTTAACCTTCCATTTAAAAAAAAATGCATGAACTGGAGCAATAGCAGAGTGGTTGGGATGCTTGCCTTGCACCAGACAACCTGGTTCAATCACCAGAACCCCATAAGGTCCCACCAGGAGTGGTTCCTGAGTGCAGAGCCAGGAGTAAACACTGAGCATCACTGGGTACAGCCTAAATCGCTGAAATAAACCAAACCTTGCATTCCCAGGGGTCTTATTTACTGATGGACCACGAAACATTTATTTATTTCATGAAGATGGATGTTTGGGGCTGGGGAAATAGCACAAGAGTTGGAGTCTTTATATGCAAAAGACTCTGGTTCAGCACTGATTGGCCTCTGTACATCATGAGGTATAGTGCTGGAGGCACCCAAGCAGAGCTGAATATGGCCCTGGTGGACCCGACTACTGCCAGAAGTAGAACTAGTGGTTCTTTGTGGAGCCTGGTGACAGACACTGGTGCAGAAAAGACCTGACATTGCATAAGTAGCCCAGAAGCAAAGCCTTGCATGAGGGAGTAACTGGGCAAAGTTGGCAAGAACAAGATGTCAGCCAGCATCAGGTGTTCGGCCTTGAGCCTCACTCGACCTCCCAGTCACATGAGCCCTAGACACAGAAACTGTCATGTATGCTTAGCAAGTTATCCTAACCGCAGCATCTAGCATTGACTGGGATTGGACGGGGTCATAGCAGAGAAGGAGCAGTGATAGGCCAACAATTCCGAACTTCATGTGATTGGACTTTCTTGTAAGCCGAGACCCTCTGTAAAATGTGTGTATCTGGCAATAAAGTGAAGAGCCATCAGCTGCTCCCGGAGGGTGTTTCTCCACGCGCCCGTTATCCTTCACCCCATTCCTGCCCCGACCCGGTGCGCAACGTTTCTGGGCACCATTGGGAGCAAAATTGTTCCCCAACAGTTCCCAGTACTGGCCTGAGTGGGATGCATCCTTAGGTCCAACCACTGAAGTATCATGCACTGGGCTGGGAGTGGCCTCCAGGCTCCCCAGGCACCATCTGGGAGGTTCACCTCCCTAAAAACCACTTTTAAGATTTTTCTAGACACATTGCTGTATTTTAAGCTTCAAAGTCATTAAGAAATAGGATCTTAATGTATCGAACATAGAGAGGAAATGATAAGTACATATGATAGTGCTATCAGCTTAGCTAAAAATCATATTTAATACATAGTTGTACACAAATGTATTGAAACAGTCAAATTGTACTTCCAAATATTCTACCATGTTATATATCAGTTAATCTCAATAAACATCATTTTGGGTGAGGGCCCAATTGGTACTCATGCGGCCCAGGTCCCTCTCATGAGTTCTTGACCATCTGAGCCAGTGGTTCATTGTGAGGGCCTGAGGTTCTGGTGCTGCTTGGGTCTGGCAGTGCCAGGAATTATCTGGACCAGCAGTGCAAATGCTGGTCAGAGGCTTCTGAAGTTGTATCTAGCAATACTTAGGAAATCAGCTGGTGCTGGGAATCAAACTGGGGTCAGTTAAATGTAAGCCACAAATATTACCCCTTATAATCTCTTTAAACTGCATTTTAAAATAAAAAGAAAAACTTCATCAAGTACTACCCCAGTCACTACAACGCAGTCCTCTAACATAATGAACTAAATAAGAGTTTCTCTACTTTGATAGAGCATTTATGAACACTAAGAATCTAAACTCTAAACTAGAAGAGTCTAAATTCAAGCAAAATTTCCAAAATAATGCAATTCTTTCTTTGAGCACAGTGATTTAAATCATCACTGAACTATACTTATTTTTTTTTAGTTATTCAAAGGCAGGCTACCAGAGTATCTCATGAATACTGAGGGAGGGGCCTGATTGCATTTGGCAGGATTGGGTGAGGAGAAGGTGTGAAGCTTACATCTTTGTCATTTTAACATTTTCAAAAGGTAAGCAATGTGGGCTAAAGAGAGGTCAAATGGGAAATCACAGACCTAGCTGACATGAGCCCTAAACTCAATCTCTGGTCTCTGGAGGTGCCTAGCATAGAACTATGAGGCCCACACAGATGAACCATGCACTACTTGTCAGAAAAAAAAAGAAGAAAAACAGATTTGTCACTTCCAATTCCATAATAAAGGGAACTGCTTTAGTACTTTGGGGTAACTGGAGTGGAAGCAGCTTAGGAAATCAATGAAATATAGAGACTGGAGGAAGAAAATGGGCCCTGCAGAGCACAGCTGCATCCTCAAGATACTCCACTTGTGGATGGATGTTGTGAATTAAAACAGGAACATAATTTCTAGGCTGAGGCTAATTCTTGTGTAACTGCAGCTTTTAAATTTTCTCCTCTGATGTTACATCACTTCACATCATGTCCGTGTTCTCAGCGAACTTCTGTATCTCCTATGGATGAGGTGAGACAGAAGATTCATGACTTGTCAAAATCTACCATTTGTTTGCAGAAACGAATGTTTCAGGAATAGTTATTTGAATGCTACCTCATACCATCCTGGGGTCAATTTCAGAAAAAAAATTTTTTTTCATAGAAAATTTACCATCACTGCAAAAACCTTTGTCCATTAGATCTTACCTGGTTTCATCAATGTATACAGATTCAAGCACTGTGGCTGCATATTCCAAATTCTTCTTCAGATCTACTATGGAGGCCTCCCCTCTCTCTAACTGTTTGACCAAAGACCGCAACCTGTGGAGGAAAGATATGACCCACTGAGAACAGAGAAAATCAAAAAGCCTTCTATTATAGTGAACACAGGTTACAATGAGTGCTTTTAATTACTTGAATATAACATGTGAAAGGAAATGCAAATTGAATGGTGGGATTGATCAGTAGCTCTCAATGGAGTTATCAAATAAATGTATAAATGTATAAAATTTTGCCCTTGTAAAGCAAAACCAAAAACATTCTCATCCATCATGCATTAACAGCTCCGATACCTAACAGCCTTTTAGCATTTTTAATTTTATATTGAAGTCACATTGGTTATTAACATTATATTAACAGGTAAAGGTGCTCAAATCAGATAACATTGGTTATTAATATTATATTAACAGGTAAAAGGTGCTCAAATCAGATAACCCTCAGATTCTCAGAGTCTCTCTCCTCTAGAAGTCTGCTTTAGAAACCAACTGTTCTGAGTTAGGAACACTGAAGGCCCTAGGAGCTAAGGAAAAGCTCAAACCTTTCCTCTCATCTTTTTGCCCCACTATGAGTCAAACAAGTGGTCATAGAAGAATGGCCTGGAAGGCCCCTATGGCCTAGGAGAATGCAGTTTGGGGGTATCTCTAACGTTCCTTAGTCAACATGCCCATCTCTGAGAACCACCTTGCTCCTTTCAGGAGAGAGGAAGTGTCCTCTCGTTATCATGGAGAGTCCCTGTTCTCTCTCCTTGGCACCCTGCACACCCATATTTCCTCCCTTGCTTTAGGTCTTAAATCTCTTTCTCCCAAACTATAAGGGAGAATTGTGTAACTACTGTCTCTCCTCATGAGCACGTTGAACTGACTGTGGTAAGCAGTCTGATGCTGTTTTGATTACTCTGCCATCAAGAAGAACACAGAGGGACAGGTCATTTCCCCTGTAGTTGACATCAGTTTTTGGGGATATGCATAAGTAAATGTGTATATACTTGCTAATGCTCACCACCCAAAGCCTAGTTTCCATCCTTTACACTACAATTGATCCTTTGATCCAACTGATCCTTTGATCCAAATGATCTCTCAACAATTCCAAAGGGATAATGGGATTAGAAAATATATATTTTTTAAATTTTATTTTAGGAACAATGTGGCTTAAAAAATTGCTAATGGTAAGGTTTATGCACAAAACATCCCAGCACCACATCCTCCACCAGTGTCCACGTCCCAGTGATTCCAGTCCACCTCCACCGTGCTAAGTTTCCTACTGAAGACCAGTTTTCTCTTTCTGTTGTCTTTGGTATTTATTGTTCCTCTACTATGTGCATTTATACTAGATCATATAAGAGCGATCAAAACAAAGAAATTTTGGAGCAATAGCACAGCAGGGAGGGCATTTGCCTTGCAGGCAGCCAACCCAGGTTCGATTTCTCCGGCCCTTTTGGAGAGCCCGGCAAGCTACCGAGAGTATCCCGCCTGCACGACAGAGCCTGGAAAGCTACCTGTGGCATATTTGATATGGCAAAAACAGTAACAACAAATCTCACAATGGAGACGTTACTGGTGCCCACTTGAGGAAATTGATGAACAACAACAGGAGGACAGTGTAGTGCTATATTGAATACAGGAAAGCTAGTCTAGCAATATCAGCCCATACTGCTTGAGATTTGGCTATGCTTAAGGTACTTTTCAGGCACAGCCATAGAGAATAGCAACCCCATGGTTCATGTATGTTCCAAGACCAGGAAGGAGACTCAGACCACCAAAATAGTCAGAAAGAGCAGCACAAGAAGTACATGAAAATAATTTATTTTACTGGACAGAAAGAATTCTTCTAGGAGTGGATACATAACTAGTTTAAAAGAAATAATGATGGGTAATAAACTGATGTACTGAAGACAAGACCTTCCATGCTGCTAGTAGAGATACAGACAATATGAAAAACAAGCAAATATGCTCTTGCCTTATCCACTGTTCTCACAGAGGAGGACCTAATACAATATAGTGACAGAGAGTGGAGAAATAGTACAGTAGGGAGGGTGTTTGCCTTGCGTACAGCCAACCAGGTTCAATCCCCAGCATCCCATATGGTTCCCAGGCTCCTCCAAGAGTAATTTCTGAGAATAAATCCAGGAATAACTCTGAATGCTGCTGGGTGTGCCCCCAAAACAAAAACAAACAAACAAAAATGCCAGAGTGACAAAATACCGAAAAGATGGTCAAAGTTTAGTATCAGGGAATACTGAAAATATCACAGAGATTTGAAGACCAGATGACTTTTCAGGCTGACAGCCAGCAGAAAGCAGAAACTTGGAGGACAACTTTGTATTTGCATCTCACATTGCAATGTACTAGCTCTGAGATTCCAGGCAAGCTGACTTCTTTGTGTCAGCTATAAAGGGGAGCAAAGCGCCACATTTTTTAATCTTATTTTAAAACAAAGAAATCAAGTTGATAATGATATATTCACATACATTTACTATGTCAAGTGATACACTTATACAATCATATGACCTATGACTTGACTTTCATCTGCTTAATTGAGATATAATAAACTTCACATCATGTAAGTCAAAAACATACGACAGGATGACATGTTATACTGTCAAGAAATTGCCACAATAAAGTCAATTCATTCATCCATCACTTCAGACAACTACCATTTGCACAAGAGAGTGGGAAGAACATTTAAAACCTAGTTTTTTTCCACTCTAAAATATACAAAGTTGACTGAAATCTAATCATGAACATCTTTTTTATTGATCTCACAGTGAATCAATAAAACAGTAAAAAAAAAGTCGTATTTCTAACTACAATCGTCATGAAGCATATTGGGTTCCCACAAATTGTTTTCATAACAGGAAGTCTGTGCTCATCAAGTCTGTTGCCATTTCATTCATGGACCTTAACAATCCAAGGGAGACAAGGAGAACACATTCTAGCAAAATACTGAAGGTTACAATCAAGAGAATATTCTCCAAGGTCCCCACCTTCCTGACATCACAGATATTCATCTTTGAATTCTCGAGAGACAACAGAGCTAGTCCTTGACAAGTAAACTATTTTCTGCAGATCTCTATCAAAATAACTAACACAGAAAAAAAGAGTCTGGATCAACCAGAAGAGAGAGGTGAGGTATCAGTCAGAACCACCCCCAGCATCCACCACCACCACCACCACCACCAAATCCCAGGATGCCAATAACGTCAAGTGCAAAGGATATTAGATTAAGGACAGTGGCCACCTGACTTAAGACTTCCAGTCATGTAAAAGGGAAATGAGCCAAAGATATCAGCAGAAGCTTCTGTGTGACTTGAAATGAAGGGAGCTCCAGAGGTCTTAGGAGCTGTACCAGGTAGTACTGAAGACTTCAGAGGCAGCACAAGACAGGGAACTGGCATGGAAGACCTTACCCGTCCCACACAATGCAGAGCCAGCCTGCCAAAGAGTGGGGAAACCAGAGTATCGAGTCCTGAGTGCAAATAAGGAATGGCAGTTCTTTAGCAAAATCTATTCCCAGTTCAGTCTGTCTCCAATTTTCACTCTTACCTCCAAAGGCCAAACTTACCTCCTTGTGGTGTTTAGACCTTTAAGTGGCAAGTAAAATGAGGGGAAACTTAAATTTATTCCCTGCACTCCCTTCATCTGAGGTTTAAAGAATCTACCAGAAGTTGTTAGGAATTCCTAATAGAACCCATCTTAATTCTTGAAATCTAAGTGTAAAGGACAAAACAGAAAATATTATAAAAAATATAAAACTAATAGAAGAACCAGATGTTTCTAAATAAATAGAAGCAGCATTAATCAAGTAATTCTTTTAGACTGTAAAAAAGAGTTCATTCCTCAACCCCCTGATGGTTCCCCAAATCCCTCTAGGAGTGATTCCTGTGCACAGAACCAGATGTAAGTCCAGGTATGGCCCCCAAGCAAACCCAAAAACAACAATGGCAAAAAACTAAAACCTTTGAGAAAGATTTACTTATAAAATAGCCAAACTCTAAGTTTGACTTGGATCAAGGGAAATAAATACCAGGAAACACTTCAATTATACCAGTTTTTGAGGCTTACGTGGTCCAATTTAAGATATATGCCTATTTAAATATATATCTAAATTTAGTAGAATTCCCATAGCTTGTAGTGAAGCCAACAAATGTATTCTCTCACAAACAAGTTCAAAGCTCCATGCTGAAGTACGCTGGTCATTATATAACAAAACCTAAAAAAATGCTATCTCTTCTCCCTTTCCCCAAGCCAATTCATAATTCTAGTGTAAATGCTTCCAATATCACTTTTTATGACCCCAAACCTAATTCTGTTTTATTTTAAATTAAAATTATTGAGAACTTTATGTGGCATAAGGTATATATTCACTCTTGTTAACTTCCCCCACTTCTGGGAAAGAACAATCCAAAGAGAATCAAACCATGGAGAACCTCCTACAATTTACAAACCAGGCAGCAGGACCACAGGCCAGTGCAAAAGTGATGCTGCAGGGAAGAGAGTACCTGGAGTCCCACCCATGGTTTGAAAAACATCTCCTCTGTCAAAGTCTCACGATCAACAGCAAATTATTGTGGGGTTTCTCTCCTGACTGGTCACCTGTAGTGCATGTCAGACACTAGACACATCACCCATCCAGGGCTGGAATCTGACCTAGCAGATATCCCCCTCTTATGAGTCTCAAATATTCCAAAGCACAAGGATACTGACTAAAGGAAGTCCAGAATGCATACAAGGTGGTAAAATCTGTATCCACCCTCATCTTCCTAGTTTATGAGATGGTAAGGACATTCTACAAGATTCTACCCAGGGAAATGGGGAGAGGACTGGAGAAAAACACAGCCACTGTACTTATGGAACACACTCTGTAAACTCTTAGCGCTCCTTACTCAAGGGTAGAAATAAATAAAAAATGACAAAGACTCAGCAACAAAGAAAGCAGAAACAATAGGCACTCAAATCACAGAGAAAGGATGTGTTTTTTGGGGGTGGAAAAGCAATGTACAATGTACAGAAGTAAATTTTAGGGAGCATCTGTGTTCAATAAAAATTCAAGAAAATTGAGCTGTGAAACAAAGGTGAAAGCTGGTGTCACAGTGTAATAAAAAGTGAATATACTGAGAGAGAGAGGAAGAAATTAAAAAGAAACAGTATGGTAGTTTTTCAAAACACAACAGGAAACCTGTAAGAATCCTTTAAAAAAATTTTTTTTGCTTTTTTGGGTCACACCCGGCATTGCACAAGGGTTACTCCTGGTTCATGCACTCAGGAATTACTCCTGGCGGTGTTTGGGAGACCATATGGGATGCTGGGAATCGAACCTGGGTTGGCCGCGTGCAAGGCAAACACTCTACCCGCTATACTATCACCCCAGCCCCCTAGAGATCCTTTTTGAATAGAAGGAAATGGTGACCAACTTTCTGTGCACCTGGATCCTTCTAGACTAGCACCATCAGCTACAAGTGATGGCCATCCCTCCACCCCCGCCTGTATAGCTTCTGGTCTTCTGCTTTTTGAAGCTGCCATGCAAACTCTTGCACAGTCCAAATGTCCACATCCTCAAATATGGTTGAGCATCCCGGAATATACTGCTCTGCTGGCACCTCACACATTCCTCTCCCACAGCCCTTGAATCTTCTCGAAGCTTCTGAAGTACACTGTCCTGCACACTTTACCAGCTACCTCTTCATGAAACCGCTTTTCAGTGGGCTGAAATTTGATTTAGCTTTATCAATAGTAGTCTCAAAAAAACAGAAAAAAAATCCCCAAGTTTTCAGGAAAAAGCGACACCCTCCCCATTTTTCCATTATAGTAATTTTTCCCCCTATTTCTCATTGCAGAAGGGTTGTCTGGAAATACTCAGGATCTTTTATTACCTATATGAGAAAGTACTTTTGTTAAATCTGTAGATGACTACCTAAGGCAAGAAGTCTCAGATGCCTGTCTTTACTTTCCAAGTCAATTTTATCTAGATATCTTTCCACATGAACTCATTTTCCCTAAACAGCTGATGTTGTGTGGTAATACAATCTAGTTCTTCCATACTCAAAAGGATTTGGGATCTGGGCACTGAAAGGAAGGAAGAGATGAATGATGGAAGGAATGGAGGAAAGAGGGAAAGGAGATGGGAAATATACAATCAAAATAATAATAAAACTTCTCTTCTAAGGGAATGTTCATGAATTCCAGCACTTCATCCATTTCTGTCACTGTAGCTGCCAAATAATAATTCTAGTAGAGAAACACAATGCCATTTTAGGAATAGCTTATGCTTTTATACTTTGGCAAGATGCCTTTATGTTAAGATAGTGCATAATTACATGGTGAATGAGCCATTGCATCATTGCATGAGTATTTCATTTCACCACACACACACACACACACACACACACACACACACACACACACAAATTGATTTTTATAAGCTTCTTTGACGCAGGGCATATGCCAAAATGGTGCATTTAGTTTTTGTGTCTTTGAGTCCAGAAAAGTCCTGAATGCTGGCTTACCCTAGGATCATATCATTTTGGGGGATGTTTAAAGGTGTAAGAAGAATAGAAGTAATTAAGTGATGAGAGGCCTGTCCACCTCATTCCAGAAGCAGAAAATTTATTAAGTGGAAGAGAATATTTTTCCCACAAAAAAAATTTGTAGGAGGAATGGAGTTGATGTTAATTAGGAAGCAACTTACTGAATTCACTTCATAACTTATAAAACAGCTCTAGAGTGGACAGGGCAGTATGCCTGGAGAGTGCATACACTCATTCCATTTTAGGCAGCAGTACAGAAAACACCAGAGAAGCACCAGCAAAAAAATATTTGGAATTAAAACCTACAAAACACACTTTCTGTATCTGTCCATTCTTCCCAAGGTTATGTCAGTATGGCTGACGTTTCAGATATTTTTTCATTGGAAGTAATTTCAGCTGCTAGGGCTCTCTCAGACCAAAGAGAGAAACTCAACCCACTCTCCTCCAAGGGGCCCCGGTGAGGACAGTCAGGCGTGGAGGCAGGAGACTCTGTGTTGTTCTCTTCCAGGAGCTTGGTTTTATAGTCTCTGGATCTTGGCCATTGATGGGGTTACAGGGCAGTTGGTGGGTGTAACTGTCTAGCTATTCCCCATCTGGAAGATGGGGAATCTGGGTGGAGGATGCCCAGTCCCAATTCGAGCAGGCTTGGAGATCTCAGCCCCAGGTCCCACACACCTGGGTTCCTCTGCTGGTTCCTTCATGCACAAAGCTCGTCCTATCATGTGGAGAGTGGTCTCAGCATGGCTGTGGCTGGGTCCCGGAGGTCTTCAGCTGCTGGGGCTCTGCTCAGGGTGGAGAGGAACTAAGACCTCACTGGGGCCCCTTGGAGGGGGGCAGGTTAAGTTTTTCTCTCTGCCCTGAGCAGAGCCCCGGCAGCTGACCTCTTATTGTCTAGTTCTCACTCTCAGAGAACCCAGCAGGCTAACAAGAGTATCTTGCCCGTATATATGCCTAACTGGAAACACCTGTAATGGTGATTAGAGGCTGCCCCAAAAGCCTCCATCCCTCTCAGAGAGCCTGGCAAGCTACCGAGAGTATCCCGCCCACACAGCAGAGCTTGGCAAGCTACCAATGGCATACTCGATATGCCAAAAACAGTAACAATGATTGTCCTCATTCCCCTGACCCTGAAAGAGCACCTGATATGCCATCACTAGCACATGACAGGGATCAATGGAG
>JAOXYA010007707.1:0-14219 GCA_028565675.1 Sorex palustris | reverse complement strand
GTTACATTGGTGATGGGTGTGGTGTTGGGAAGAAGTGCATTTAAAAATCATAATTAACAATATTGAAAAAAATCACAAAACCTCAGTCAATACAAAACTCAACTATGATAATTCAGGATGGTATTTGAGAAATGGTTTTGAATACATGGGCAGGAAACTGACCACAATCCTGGCTTCAGTGAGTGTAACTTTAAGCTAATTACTTAATTTGTCTTGACCTCCATTTTCTCATTTGATAAATACAGATAATCCATCTAATCTATTACTTCAGAGAGCAAAAGAGCTAATGTGTATTTTTTTAAATATAAATAACTCTAATTACCAAAGCCAGTGCTGCACTTCTTCCAGTCAGTCACAAGTCAGAAAAGTTCTGTTGATTTTCATTCCTTATAACCAGCATCGTTCTTGGCAGAGTTTATGAGATGACTTCCAAGATTCTGATCCCTGTGCATAAACCTTGTATGAGACTTTCCTCTTGAGTGTGTTAGGAACTGCGATTATGAATAGAGAGCCATTATTGTGGTCCTATTAGTTACAGAATACTTTATCATTATATCATATTAGGTTATAGAACAGCCTGGAATAGGAAACACTGCTAGCCTTGAAGACAGTCTCCAAGAGTTCTGCAGAAGCAAAGAAATGAATTCTTTCAACAACCAAGAGATAGGGGAAGAGTAGCTTAGCATCAAAGGCTGGAATTTTGGCATTGTTACAGCTTGAACAGAAAATTTAGCTAAGCTCTGCCTAGATTTCTGACTATGAGACCATGATATAATAAATAGGTGCTATATAAAAACACTAAGTTTCTGGTCATTTGTTATATAGTGATAGAAAACTAATATACCTATTTATTCCCTTTTTTCATTTCTACTACCAAATAAATTCCAACAAATGTCTTCTTTTATTCTTCTCTTATCTGGACTATTTTCACAGTCTTACTGCAGCCTTTCTTTCTTGTTCCAGCTCAAGTCCTGGTAATCTATTCCAAGATGAACTTGTGACTTCTAGATGCTGTATATCTTTGATTCTACTGGTGAATATTTTTCATTTATACATTTCTAGAACAAGTCTGTGTCCCATGATGAATACCTTCATTGATTGTAGTACTTGTTTTCCTCCCCCAAAGCTCTTATTAAATTGATGCCGTATCTTATTTTTTAAAAACAGAATGGTTTTTACACAAACAAATTTACTTAGAGAAGTGTGAGATCAGAGAATGCTAGAAATGTACATTTAAAAAGGAACACGAGCTTCTCCAAAGGGGAAAAGAAATGGATAATGATTTTTAGGAGGTTATATACATTTTCTCTGAATTGTCTTGTCTTGGAGTTCTCTGCAGACGTAAAAGTTAATCTAGGTATTGCTACAGAGAAAGTCTTGGGTTCTTGTTGGTCCTGTCATATTCTTATCATGACCTTCAGTCTCCCTCTGTTGCTTCTTCCTTTTGAGGGATTCATCCTTCATTGGATGGTGCCTCAGTTTTTACATCTCCAAAGAGCTCAGGATTTGTATCTCAATGGGATGTGGTCCTCATGCTTTTGGGCTACTTCAGGGATAGGCAATTTTATTTCCCAAAGGCTTGTGACAAGGTACCTCCTATCTATCTGCCTGCTATATTTCCTCTTAGATATTTCACCCCTTAAATCTTTGTGGGGTATATTGATAAAGGTTTCTCTCTGTCACTGATCCCCGCTGGTTAAAAGCATGAACCTGCTTATGTAAGGGAGTGAAATTTCCTATTAATTTAGTATTAATGGGACCCAGGCAATAGTTTATTTGATTTAAGAGTTGTCAAGGTGAAAGAGAAATCAGATAGATAACATGAAAAAAAAATAGAACCTGAGGAGAAAATCCTTTTTGGCCCAAGGAGGGTAGAATGTTTAAGAAAACAGAAAAGCATAAGGTTTTGTTCATTTATTTTGCAATATGATACATCTACCATAGAAGAAATTTCTACTACGGAAGAAATTTTTACATAATTTTTACTTTTACTGGCCACCAATAAATAATTTCCAAGTTAATAAATATATGTACATATAAAACATATATATGTATATGACATATATATGTTATGTATATCTGAAATGTTTTATTTTATTGAATCATCGTGAGATATATAGTCATGAGATTGTTCATGATTGAGTCTCAGTCATACAATGTTCTAACACCTATCCCTTCACCAGTGTACATTTCCCACCAATGTTCCCAATTTCCTTCCCACCATTACCCAACACCCTTTGGGTAAGAAGAAAGGCACCTTTCCTCTCTCTCTCTCTCTCTCTCTCTCTCTCTCTTCTTTTGTGCATTATGGTTTGCAATACAGGTACTAAGAGGTCATCATGTTTGTTCAGGGTGTTCAGTATTTTATTGGGAACTTATAGCTGGAGTAGCTATTTTTAAAACTGGGTAGCACCTTTGGGGTATGAACTTGACTGCTGGGGCTTTCAAAGTACAGGGAGGTGAGGGAAGATAGTCCATCACAAATTCCCCCCGCAAAGCCTGGATATTTCAGTCACAAAACCTGCATATTCAAATTTTCAGCAGATAATATCTCGGCGAGATCTATTTTAAGATGATGGAGTCTGGCTGGGGACATAGCAGTGATTTTGGATTGTGGGACAAAGTGGCTGCTAGAGGTTCTGTTTAGGTGGGTGGCCCCCTCCGATATTTCCCATCTGTTCAGCCTTACATGGGTCCAAGATCAACTGCAACTTTTGCTCTCTTTTGAGATTTATTTATGGATCTCTGAAGCAAGGCTGTTAAATGAGCTTGTATGGTTGAGCCGAAGTTAGTTTGTGGACATGGCTCCCACATTCCTAAATTTGGCATCTAATTTCTCAGGAGGGCTGGAGTGATAGCACAGCGGGTAGGGCATTTGCCTTGCACGCAGCCAACATGGCTGACCCGAGTTTGATTCCTCCGCCCCTCTCGGAGAGCCTGGCAAGCTACCGAGAGTATCTCGACCGCACAGCAGAGCCTGGCAAGCTACTCGTGATGTATTCGATATGCCAAACACAGTAACAACAAAGTCTCCAATGGAGACTTTACTGAGCCCGCTTGAGCAAATTGATGAACAACAGGATAACAGTGAAAGTGACAGAATGCTTATATATGTATATGCATATGTAAAAAATTACCCTCTAAGATTGGTTGCCTCCTATTTTGAACACCATCAAATGTGATGCAGTACACTTGGAGTATGGGAGAGTATGTAGTATTGGCGGCTGCACAGCCCAGGAATAGGTTCACTCGTGGGTGAGGTTTGGCCTGAGCGTGTGGAGAGTGGCCATGAGCATGGCAACTGTTGAGTTCTGAAGGTTTTTGGCTGCCAGGGCTGGGTCCCTTGGAGCGGGGAGGAGTCTCACTTGTCCCCCTCTGGGGCTCCCTGAATGAATAGCATGGCATGGGGTCTGGCGGAATGGTTATGCTTTTTTTTTTTAATGTAGGAGTACTGCTTTTCATTCAGCCATTTTATTCATCATTTATGCTAATTGAATTGGGCATGAATTCCACATTTCTTTTTTAATTAAAATTTTTTAAAGTGAATATTTGTGAGATAGACCATTATAAAACTGTTCATAATTGGGTTTCAGTCCTACAATGATCCAGCACCCATCCCTCCACTAATGTACACTTCCCACTATCACTGTCCCCCGTTTCCCTCCCATCATCCCCCAATATCACACCCCCACAACCTCAGCATCCCTCTATGTGAGGCACTTTCCTTGCTCTCTCCTTTTCCTTTTGTGCATTATGGAGTTTGTTCAGGGCATTTAGTATTTTTATCAGGATGGTAAGGCTGGAGTAGCTTTCTAATTGAGTGGCTGCTTCAAGGTGTGGATGTGACTGGCAAGACCTACAGAAGTACAGGGATGAGGGGAAAGGTAGCCCACCCGACCCCAAGCAAGCCTGGAGATTTGTCACAAAACCCGCATTCCCGAATTTTCAGCAGCTTGTATCTTGGTGAGGTTCGTCTGAGATGGTGAAGTCAGGCCAGGGCTATGGTGGTGATTTTGGATTGTGGAAGCAAGCACCTGCTGGGGCTCTGCTTGGGCAGGCACAGGCCAACCCTTCCCCTTCCATTTATCCTGGTCTGTTTAGCCATGCTCTGGTCCGACCTTAACTGTGACATTTGATCTCTTACAAGATTTATTTATAGGTCTCTGAAGCAAGGCTGGAAGTACAGCTTACATGGTGATGATGAAGCTGGTTCTTGGGGGTGACTGTCAGTGCTTTCAGGAGTATCAGGAAGTGGTGGAAAGTAGCCCATTCCAACTCCAAGAAAGCCTGGAGATTTCAGTCACAAAACCTGTATACCTGAATTTTCAGCAGATTATATTTTGGTGAGGTCCATCCTGAGATGGTTGAGTTAGGCCGGGGGTACGGTGGCAATTTTGGATTGTGGAAGCAAGCAGCTGCTGGAGGCTCTGCTTGGGTGGGGACCAGCTTAACCCACCTCCTTTCAATTTACCCCAGTCTGTTCACTCATGTATGGGGCCTAACTGTGGCTTTTGATCTCTTTTGAGATTTATCTACATGTCTCTGAAATTAGGCCAGTAAATGAGCTTGTATAGATGAGCTGGATGTGGTTTGTGGGCATGGTTCCCACATATCTAGCTTTTGGCTGTTTAATTTTTTCGTAAATTGACCCCAAGTTGCTGGGGTCCAGCCAAAGACACAGTATCAATTTTGTGGTATCAGGAAGCCTGAATGCAACATCAGGTTGCTGATGCACTTACCCTGCAGTTACGGGTTGACTTGCTGGCAGCATTATATCCCCAACAAAAGCATTTTCAAGAAATAGTGTTGGAGAAACCGTGTAACCACTTTTTGGAAAATAAAATTGGACTCATATCCCAGACTATAGACAAAAATTCAAAGTTAGATTAAAAAAAAACCCTAAAGATTAGACTAGAATCTACAAAAAAATTATTGAAGAAAGCATAGGTAGAGCTTTCCAGGATCTGGATCAATGACCTTATACCACTGGCAAAAAAAAAAATCAGCAAGTGGAATTATAAACTATATGAAGGTAAAATGTTTTGCATGGCAAAAGCAATTTAAGCTAAAATAAAAATAAACAGATAATTAGAAGAAGATATTTACAAATACTTTAGAAAAAGGACTGACAATCAAAAATCTATGAAGCACTAGAAAAATTAAGCAAATAAAAAAAGAATAACTCCATCAAACAACTTGGAGAAGAGATAAATGCATACTTTCATGTACAAATGAGGACATGAATGCACAGTAGATGAATTCACAAACTGGACATATGGCTGACCAATCAGCATACAAAAAGTATTTATTATCGCTTAGTATCATAAACAAACCAAAACATCAATGGGTACCAGCTCACACTAATCAGAATGGCATATATCAGAGACCCTGACAGGAGAAGTGCTGGAACCCTCATTCCTTGTTGGTAAGAAAGTCATCTGGTTAAACCTCTAATCAGTGACCTTTTAAAAAAAGTAAGAATGGAGGTTTCATTTGACCTACCTATCCTACTTCTTAGTATCTACTCCTAAATCACAATAATATTAATTAGAAAAGATAAATTCATGCCTATGTTTAATGCAGCTCTAGTATAAAATCAGGATATGGAAGCAATCCAATGTCTGATAACTGAAAAATGAATTAAGAATTTGTGGTATACACACACACATATAAAATGAATACTATACAGCAATTAGAAAAAATAAAGTTTCCAAGAGGGGCAGAGGAATCGAACTCAGGTCGGCCATGTCAGCTGCGTGTAAGGCAAAAGCCCTACCCACTGTGCTATCGCTCCAGCTGGTAAACTTTAGAGATGGAAAATAGAACATAAAAAGAAATTCATTATTAATCAATAAATGCAAACTAAAATCACAATTGAGGTATAATCATACATCTATCAGATGACTGATGTAGAACATAAAACCCACAATTTGGGGAGTAAAGTGGATAAAGGGGAACCATATGAAATGTGAAATCTACAACAACTCTGGAAGACTTTGGCAGATTTACAGAAAACAAGGAGAATAACATTGTGCATTTAGCACAAAATCCAGAAATGGAAGCTGCTTCATGCATACATAGTTCCACCACTATCAGCAGAGTGCCAACTTCTCTCCACTAGTGTCCCAAAGGCAGCTTGATCCATTTCTGATATATATGCATATATTTCTGATATAGATATCATATATATATCTCAGAAAACTGAAAGTTTGACTTCATGGAAAACCTCAACACAAAATTTACACAGCATCCTTATGCCTAATAGCCTAAATGGAAGCAACCCAGTTAACTTAAGTGGAGGATGAAATAGATCTTAAAGCATCCAAATCATGGAATTACTATCAAAGGGCTGGATGTTGAAGCAATTATTTTTTGGTGATTCCTCACAGTATCATGCTGTGTGAAAATATAAATCTCCATAGACTAAATTCTTCAGGGACCTTCTGAAATTTTCATGTCATTTTAGGATTATAAAAATTAAAATGGAAAATAAATTATTTGATGTACCAGTTAGGGACAGGGAAAGGAATCCTGTGGGAGGAGAAGGATGTTCTATTTCAGGAAAATCAGGGAAGCAGATTTTCCTGAGGGATGTTCTATTTCAGGAAAATCAGGGAAGCAGATTTTCCTGAGGTGATGGGACTGCTTGTCTCTTGATTGCTATGGTATGAATCTAATCTTGGGGTATAATCACACATAAATTAATATACTCATACACACTCACACACATTCACATCCATACAGTAATGAGCAGGAGTACACCTCAGGAAATGTGATTATATAAAGGATATGTGAATATATTTCTCCTCTCTGATTTTTGAGGGTGGTGCACCCCCAGCAATGCTCAAAATTACTCTTGACTCTGCTCAGGAGTCACCTTGTGATGCTCAGGGGTTAGATAATGTGCTGGGGACTGAACCAGGGTCAGATGTGTTCAAGACAAGTGCCATACCTACTGTATTGTCACCACAAAAGGGGAACTATTTCATTAAACACTTCACCAAACAGGACACATATCACAAGGAAGCACTTAAAAAAAGCACAATATTTTCTCACTAAGGAAATGGAAATTTAAAATACAACAGATATTTAAATGGACACACAAATATGTCAGAATGGCCTATTCTCCCTCCCATCTTTATTGAGGTATTGTGATTTACAATACAGCCAATGCTGGTTTCATGGATACATTGTTCCACTACCACATCCAGCTTCTCTTCACCAACGTCTCAAAGGCACCTTCCATCCAACTCCACACCCTCCACAATAAACTAAGCTCAGTGGATCAACTCTCCAGTTCTGTGGCCTTTGACTGTTGTTGCTCCCTTACTGTGCATTTTTATATCCCGTGTAAGGAAGCAATCATTCTGTACCTGCCCTTTTCTGACTGACTTCACTCAGCATGATACCATCTATGTAGCAGAAAATTGCATGGTTTCATTCATTCTCACAGCTGCATCATTGTGTGTAAATACCACAAATTCTTTTTTAAAACACAGTTTTATTTATAAATAAAATGTGTGTGATCCACATGGAGTTTAATGAATGTCCCAGTAAACCTCCCAAATCCCTTTCTTACAATGTAAGCATAGCAGGCTTACGCTGTAGGAAATGGTCCTTGTAGGATTCCACCATACACCCATCATAAAGACAAGGAATATTTGTTAATTGGGGCAAAGACACTGTAAGCCTTTAGTTATAATGACTCTTTACTGGGTTAGAGAGGATGGATGTTGGGTAAGATGCATCAGAGAAAAAGAGGAAAAGGACAAATTACACCAGACTGAGAGAGAGCTGTTTAAATAACAAGGGAACTTACTGAAAGGTTTGTCTTGGGCAAGTACAAAGATGGGGATTTTCTACACTGTAAAGTTTTCTTGGGACCAAATGGCAGCCAGCTGATGAAATAGACACACGTTTCCAGAATTAAAGATCACCATGCCCCTCTCTTGCACCACCAACAAGGACAGAATTTATGGCCTATCTCAAGTTGATGGAGTAGAACTTCTTCAAAACCTACAAAAATTTCTTGAGCAGAAATGGTGTCATCCTTTTTACGTAGGCAAGTAAACAGGAAAGAGCCCATCGCAATGGAATTCCTAGGATGTAATAAAACGGCCTAGCCTTAAGCCATCAGGGTCCAACTTGTGAACACAGGAACTAAGGCCTGATAAGTCTTCCACCTGGGCCCCATAACACAGTGTAGACTGGACCCCCTTCAGAGAGAAGTTCCAGCAGAAACAAAAGGTCAGGAAAGGCATTTCATAAAAGACCATTGACCACACACAACTCTACTCACCTTGGCAACCTCCCAAGCAATAACCCCAGGGAGAAGCCCCACGTGGGGCAAGTTGGAAAAACCCTATAAAAGCGACCTTGAACAAAAGAACGCATATGCTGCCTGAGCCCATGTGCTGCTTGTGCCATGTGTCCGAGCACATGTAGGGACTGAGCACATGTGGTGCCTGCATCTCCCCTCTTGAGATGTGCACGTTCGTGCTTCTGTGTACAATGCTAGGGTGTGTGTCAGGCTCTCTCTACCTTTGGAGAAGCCCATGTTCTCTCTTGAGCATGTTACTCTCTCTCACTTTGTCTCTCATCTCCCCCATTCTAAAACCATCCAAACAAAATCTGCTTTGCTTCACTGCTCATATACTCCTGAAATTATTTTCTGTGAGGCAAGATAAAAACTTGGTAACCCTGAGTCATGGAGTGGCAGTGGTGGATTAGGAGAAAGTGATTCACCACACATAAGCCACCCATGGGGAGACCAACTTCACTTGGACAAAAGCAAAGAATCTGTCACACTTGAGGAGCCCCACATGATCCATGTTCTCCTGATGGTGTCATAAACACTGCAGTATGATCCTTAGGCACCAGATCTACAAACAAAATGGAGTGTAAAATTCTGTCCTACCTCTCATGAGTTCAAATAATTTCCTGCTGAACCCTGGTCCTTACTAGAGTTCTGCTTCATTAATGAGGCACCCTAGTTCCTGGATCTTGCTGATGCAATACTGAGAGTTACCTTAGAACCCTAAAATATAAATCTGTTCTTGGAGTAGATTAAGCATAGGTTCCATGGTTCCTGGGGATTTGGAATCTCAGCACAGCCTTCCTATTGGGCTGGTGCTTGTAAAGACGGTATGTTCACCCTCAGAGTTTTCTCTAGACTTACATTGCAGTGAGGCAGGCAGGTAGACAGGGAAGGGCCCCATGGCAATGGAATTCTTGATAATTAATAAAACGAATATCCCCCAGGCTAGAGAAAGCCCATTTTGCGAGCACAGGAACTAAGGCCTGGTAAGACCCTTATCTGGTGCCAACAGACACAGAAAAGGCTGGACCCCACTCTGAGAGAAGCCCCAGCAGGAATAAGGCCAAGAAATACATTTCAAAGAAGACCATCAACCAATTCTAACTCTACTCCTTTGGCAACTACCCTAGCAATAGATTCTCACCTTAGTAAAAAGCTCCAGGTGGGGCAGCTTGGGAAAACCCCTATAAAAGCCAACTTGAACAAAGGAAGTGCACACGTACACTATCCAACCCCACATGATGCTTGTGTCCACATGGATAAGCATATGTGGTGCTGAGCACTTCACTCACATCTCTCCTCTGCCTTGGCAGAAGCCTGTGCTCTCTCTTGACATCATTTTGCCCTCTCTTTCTCTCCCTCCTTCTGCTTCCTTAGAAAACCTCCAAATAAAATCTATTTATGTTGAACTCCTAGTCTTCTAATTTCTTTTCTGAGAAAAAAGCAAGGACCAGGAAAGTCTGGGTAAGAACAAGGACTGATGGACTGATTTTCCTTTCCTGATAAAAGCAATACCTGTTTCAGCCTAGTCCTCAGCACCCTAAGAAATTGGGTGGCGAAATCAATCCCCAGAAAACCCAGGTAGGGGGTACTTTGTGAATGAGAACTCTGGTTCAACAGGATCCCCCCTCCCCCTCCCGCCATCTGTGGCAACTCAGCAGTCATGCCCACAAGCCATCACTGACTGCCACCAGATACTCTCTTCACTGGTCACCATCACATGTCCTTCTCTCCCAGAAGGCAGCAGCATGACTCTAGCCATAACCATGCCATCGGACCCTCTGCCAGGCTGTTTCACTTGGGGAGCCCCAGAAGGTGTGGGTGAGACCCCTGCCCGCCCCAAGGGACCCTGACACAGCAGCTGAAAACCTCCAGAACTCAACTGCCACTCTACTCACAACCACTCTCCACATGCTTGGGCCAAAACCTTACCCACGAGTGAGCCTTTTCCTGGACCGTGTGACCATGACACACACTACCCATACTCCAAGAGTACCACATCATATTTGATGGGATTTAAAATAGAAGGCAACCAACCTTAGAGAGAAATATTGTATTTTCTCAGTTCTGCTTTGGGTCAGGGATTGGTGTTCAGGATGGAAACACCCAAAATATGGTGGTGGGAAGTGTAATGGTGGTGGGACTGGTGTTTGAATATTAAATGTAATGAAATATTGTGAATTAATGTATAAAATAAAAAAGAAATTGGGTGGTATAGATTAACTCCCATATAGAGTAGAACAAGTAGATGTGTGGCTTGATTGAAACCTAGTGGGACTGGTGGGATACAGGTCTGTGCCATGCAGACTTTATCAGCCCTAACTTCATATAAGTCACCCAGGAGTCTACCAATATAAGTAGGAAACAAAATTATGGTCTGAAATTGACCTACACTATGACCCACATCTGTTTCTCATGCAATAGGCCAGATGAGAGAACTAAAAGAAGACTCAATGGTCTCAGGGACCTGGGGAAGAAGGAGTAACTCAACCCGAATCTTAGTGATCAAGAGGGAAGAGAGTGAGTTTTTGTCCTCACTTCTCCTTTGTTTTTGTCACTATGGGTAACCACATTGGCCATCACTCGTATAGTCAAAACCACAATAATACTCAGCCTCATCCACAGATTGGACATTTGAGATGGTTAAGTAGCGGTCAGCCCCTGAGCTGGAGCCTGAGAAGTGATCAGGTATGTTGTTCCCTTTGCTGAAGGTTCCATCCCTGTTAACTCACATCAGATAAGTGGGGCTCTTGCCTTGTATCTGTTGATACCAAAAAAATATTGTAATTGCGGTGCTCCTGGCTTAAGGTGCAGGTGAGCTTGGTTGAGGCTTCAGGTGAGGCAGAGGCAAAAGGGGTCTGGGTCAGCACAGGCACAGCACAGAAACCTGGAACAGAAAATAAACAATAATGCTGAATTCACCGAGACAGGTCAAATACTCCACCAGACTATGCTTGGGGGAAAAAAACAGAACAGGGGACCCCTTAATTTTGGGATGCCCTAATCTTGGAAGAAAATGAAGGGCAGGAGGTAGAAGGGAACCCAGGCCATGGTGAGAGAGGTTTCTAAGAGCGCTCTCCTAAAACTGTCCAGATGCACTGATGTTTCCTGGGTTCTCTGTATCCTCTCTTCACGCAGTCACAAAAAGGTGGAGACTTGAATGCAAATCTGTTTTCCATTCATCATTAACCTCAAACTGGTAATTTTTTGAGGTTCCAGATAATGTGTCAGCTGTGGGTTTCCATTTAGAAGTTCATTCTATTATGAAGTATTTTTATAAAAAGCTTCAGACACCTGTTTTTTCACTTGAATGCAGCCCAAGGGACTTAAATGTACTGATCATCAAACAGCACTCCTAAGCCCTCTAGTGGTTCCAGGATGAAAGCCATCCTCCTCCTGTGATGATTGAACAGGACAGCACCCCTTGAACCTTAAGAGGGAGAGAGACCGACACCAAGTTATGGCTCTCATATGAAGAATATCGATAGAAATATTCCACTGTAGCACTATCCTCCCGTTGTTCATTGATTTGCTCGTGCGGACACCAGTAACATCTCCATTGTGAGACTTGCTACTGTTTTTGGCATATTAAATATGCCCCGGGGAGTTTGCCAGGCTCTGCCGTGTGGGCAGGATACTCTTGGTAGCTTGCCAGGCTCTCCGGGAGGGAGGAGGAATCGAACCCGTAACGGCTGTGTGCAAGACAAATGCCCTATCCCTTGTGCTATCGCTCCAGCCCACTATTAACATTAAATAACAATGACAATAATTAAATAACAATAATTATCATTAAATAAATTCTGGCTGAGGTTTAGTCTTCAAATCTCACACTGTAAACCAGAATTCTGATACTCAAGATAAACAATGCTAATATGAATTATACAGAATTTTAAAAGGTGCAATAGTCCAAAATGCCATGTGTCACCATGACTTTGCACTTATAATTTCCTTTGCCAGAAACACCATCTGTACTTTCACTAAACCATCAGCCAAGTCAAGACTAATGCATCAGTTCACAAATAAACAGTATTTGGAACACTGCCATACTCAATGGTTTATGCTTTATCTAAGGCTACTTTGCATTACAAGAGCAGAGTTAAAGAGTTGCAGCAGAGATCATACAATCTACAAAATCTAAAATACTTACTAACACAAAATCTAGTATCAGTTTAAGAAAAAAAAACTGAGTTGGAACCTTGCGTGTGGCTAACTCTGGTTAGATCCATGCACCCACAGAGTCCCCTAGGCACGGAACACAGGGTCAGGAAAAGCCCTGAGTACTCAGGATTGTGGCTCAAACCTTCCCCAACACCAAAAAGAAAATTGTTGAACGAGAGAGTTAGCTCAATGAACTGTACACCACATGTACTGTATGTAGAAGGCCTGAGTTTGATCCCTGGCCTTGCATGGTCTCCCAGGCACCTGCTGGATATGATGCAAAACTAAAAAGACATAAAGCAAATAATCACAAAGTTTAAGAGTTTCATCGCCTTTCCTTTGGTATTTAGTTATTTCTAGTTTCCTTAAGCTACTTTCCAATGATGGGAAAATAGATAACTAAAGATAATGGAAACAGAGAACTCGAGAACTGGTATTTATTAGAAGACTTGTCACTTGAGGAGGCTGGGGATAGGACAAGGAGGGAGGCAATGTCTATGGGAGAGGGAGCTGTCACGTAGGGCCAACGTGTGGCACTTACAGTCCCTCACCATCCAGTTCAAGCTGTAGGAAGGGGTCATATCTCCAGTTATGTCCTTGCACCTCTGCACTGTGGTTTGCCCACATAAGGAATTGAGGTTTTGGGGGCCAAGACTGGCTTGCACTTGGATAGAGACCTGACAGCTGCCATCATGAGGCTGAGCACCTATATCTGGGAAGGGATGCTGAGTGTGAAGCAAAGTTAGAGTAATTGAGGTTTTGCCATACAGGAGGATCCTTGGTGCTGGGCCTTGTGATCACCTTTGAAGCTCAGGGGAGACAAGGCTTTTGGACTATATCAGGGCTCCCTTCTCTGGCAAGGCAGCTAGGAAGTCTGTGTTTTCTGGCTTGGGATGGGACAGGAACTGTGGAGTAAGTGGGGTTGGATTCCTTGCTTGCAGTGACATTGGTGACATTCTCCTGTGAAGTTCCCCCAGAAATCCATGGAAGCCCCAGGATAGAATGGATTAGCGGGGACCACTTTCTTTTAGAGTCCCTGGGGAAGTTGGGCATCAGACAAGGAATGTGGCCCCCATTTCTGTTGCTGTGGGCAGCCCCAGTTGGAGCTGCAGGGACTGTACTTGTCTTTGCATGAGGGACAGGGGTTCAAAGACAGATGGTACCTTCCACTCCATCTTTTCTCTGAGCTGCTGGGCAATGGTCTACCACAAAGGTCCAACTCAGGGGATAAAGGGAGGGGGACACATCTATGTGGAGGGAAGCCTTCAACCAAGCAGAGAACACGGTGCTGAAAGATGGGAAAGTGTTGTGTATAAAATCCTGTCAGCAACAGTACTGTAAACCACATGCAACAATGCATGTTTGAAAAAGTGACTTGTAAAAGCAGGGTGAGGAGGGCATATTGGTGGAAGGAAGTGGATACTGGTAAATGATCCATGCTGAAACAAGTATAAAACCCAATAACGAATAACTTTGTAATTTCATAGTGAGTTAATAAAAAATTTTAAATAACAAATTAAACTCTACATACGGGCTGGAGCGATAGCACAGCAGCCAACATGGCCAATCTGGGTTCAATTCCTCCGCCCCTCTTGGAGAACCCGGCAAGGTACTGAGAATATCTAGCCTCCACAGCAAAGCCTGGAAAGCTACCGATTATGTATTCAATATGCCAAAAACAGTAACAACAAATCTCACAATCTGTTGTGAGGTGTTACTGGTGCCCGCTTGAGCAAATCGCTAA
>JAOXYA010007685.1:0-14219 GCA_028565675.1 Sorex palustris | reverse complement strand
TTTCACCTTTTCTTACAAATGAAAAGTGTTCAGTGTGTATTTACCATAACTTCTTTACACACGGATTTGTCTCTAGGTATTTGGGTGGTTTCCATATCTCTAAATTGTACAGTATGAATGTAGATCTGCATATGACTCATTAGGTTAGTGCTTTTGTTTTCTTCAGATAGATATCTAAAAGTGGAATTGTTGGATGATATTTTAATATTTTAATAAATATCCATATTGTTTTACATAGAAGCTAAACAGATTTACATTCCCACCAATGGTGAATGGGTATTAATTTTTTCCACACTCTGTCAACACGAATGTGTCACATTTTGATATATTATTCTCACAGGTATGTTGTTTTGATTTGCACATTCCTTATAATAAATGGTGAGGAGCTTTTTTTATGTGTCTTTGCTGAAGGATCTATTCAACATTCTATATTTTTAATGGGATTTTTTTGTTGTTGACTTGTGATTTACTTTTACATGTTTAATCTCAGTCTATTGTCACATGGATGGGATGTATTTTCTTCCATTCAAAAGGATATCTTTTTGTTTTTCTGATAAATTATTTCAGTGTAGAAGCTTTTAGTTTTGAGATAATTCCATTTTTTGCTTTCATTTTTGTTTCCTTTGCTGTTGGGGTTGAATACTAAAAGGCATCACAAAACTATAATGGACTGTCTTGACTATGCTGATTTATGTATTTTATGATTTCAAGTCTAAAATCTATGTCTTTAATCCATTTTGAACAAATTTTTGTGCATGGTGTAAGAGAGTGATAAATTCCATTCTTTTGCATTCTCAGAAGTTTAAAAAATAGATAAGAACTGCCAATTTTCTCAAGAAAACTTATTAAAGAGACTTCCTTTGCTCCATTTTATGTTCTTGGTTCCTATTTGTAAATTACTTGCCCATTTGTATGAGGATTTAATTCTCTACCCTCAATTAAATTCCATTGAACTATATCTCAGATTTTAATCTATACCATGCTGTTTTAGTTACTATAATTTTATAGTATAGTTTGTAGACATTAAAGTGATGCTTCATTGTTCTGTTGTCTCAAGAAATTTTGGGTTATTTGAGATCTTTTGTGGTTTTATTCAAATTTCAGTCATGATGGTTTTATTTCCTTGAAAATTTTTACTGAGATTTTGATAATAAATTTCATGAAATCTGTATAATATTTTAGGTAAGAGAATCTAACTCTTATTTTAGGTAACAATGATAATAGTTCCAACCAATGACCATAACTATTTTTCTCTCTCCTTTTGTCATTTTTATTTTATAAGTGAGATACAGTTTTTACACATAAGTGACATGCGTATTTTCATTTTGATAAGTTTATTTTTAATATGATTATTTTTGATGTTGTTTAAAAATGTTGATAGTTAACACCATGTTGATGTTGATGGTCAATTATTTTTATGTAAATATTTTTTAAAAGATTTCTTTACTTTTTCTTCTGGTTCATTGATTGCATACATAAATACTTTTTTTATATATTAATGTTTTAGCCCATCACTACACTATATTGCTTTATTGTGTCTAATAGAAAATAGATAAAGAGGCAGCACAGGACTTTGTGAAGAACTCATCAGAGAAGTAGAAGGAAAGCACAAGAGCATGATTTAATCGCTGCCAGGAAAAAATAAAAACACATTTCCGGAAGATGGAATGATGAGCCCTGATAAATATTGTGAAGGGGTCATGTAAGATGAGACAGGAGAAGCAATTTGGATTTAGCAATATGACTGGAGCATGCTCAGTGGAATAGTGGAAACTAGATAGAGACTGACCTTCTCAAGAAGATTCTCTGTGGGAGAGAGCACAGGCAATAGATGGCAAGCTAGGAGAGACGTAAAATCATCCCCTGTTTTGTATTTATTTTAACTGGAGGCATTTGAACTTGTTTTTGACTTGGGAATTGATTCAATTGAGAAGAAAAATGATACCATTAGGCTAAGGGTATAATTTTTTGGGAAAAATCCTTGAGAAGACAGGAGTAGGTGAAATGAAAAATGGAAATGAAAAGGCCTCCCAAATTTTATTTAATTATTTGTTTGTTTATTTTCTTTTCTGCCAGGGATCAAACCCTGGACCTCACATACACTGTGCAAATATATGGCACAATGTATGTGTGCAATGGCTACATCCTTGACCAAGACTTGTTTTTCATAACATAAAAATAATTACTTTGGGCATGACTATAAAATTCTACACTGTGGCAGGATTACTTCAAGTAGCCTAGGTCATAGTAGAAATTTTTTTAATTATTTGAGTTGTGGGAGGATGGCAAGAATGTTCAAGGGTCCCTTGATACTTCTTAGCCAAGCAACCTAGATGGTTCAGTACTAGAACCTGGTAAAGCAGTACTTCTGTACTTAGTACTTCTGTTCCACAAAACAGGGGCCATCAGGGCAACCTCGGTGGGAATATAATAGTAATTTCTGCAGCATTATCTTGTTCCTGACAACACAGGCATATACCAATTTTTTGTACGGAGCACAGCATCTTTGCACTGAGAGTTAACTAACAATTTACTATTTCACTTCTCTTGGTACCACCAATGGGAACCCAAATTCCTAAGTGCAGTCATAGAATTATAAAATAAGATTCTGGCTTCTTCAAGCCAAAGCAGCAACCTTACAAGGTCACCAACCTGGACTCCTCTCACCCCAACTAACATACCACAGCGCCATCACATACCACATTTCCACCAGTCTCTCTGAGCTAGGTACTGGTCTTTAAGGTCTTACATTTTGCAATTTTCTATATCCAGAATGTTCTTATTTACCTACCCTTGGTCCATCATGCCTTTTAAGTGTTTATTTCTTTTCATGTTTGTCATAGGGACCACTGCTAGCTGTGTTGCAGGGGTGCCAGGTGGGGAGGAAGTGGGCAACATTCCCTACACTGATGGGCCCAGTGATGAAAGCCCAAACAGTAGGCATTGAAGGACTCAGGGGCCACCAAGTGATTCTCAGAGGTGTCACAGGAGTGCCAGAGACCCATAAATCAAGACCTCCTTCACACTAAGCATTTGCTCTGCCACTTGAGCCTTTCCCCCATCCAGCCCTATCTTTTTTTTAACTCCTAATCCCTAGCTTTATACTTCCTTTAGGGAAGTGTTCATGATCCTCCTCCCTTCCAATCTGGAGTAAACTTCCCTCCTGTGTGTTCAGTGTCACTATCTCCCCTTGCTAACAAGCACTACCTTGGATTGTGATCGGCATCTCTTGCCAGCCCGAAGCTCAGTGGGGAACTATAGCTCTGCACCATGCCCATCACTAGAGGCCTAGAGAACACACGTGTCTGCTGTGTGCTCGACCTTGAGAAATAGCACAATGGGGTTGGAGCGATAGCACAGCAGGTAGGGCGTTTGCCTTGCACATGGCCAACCCGTGTTTGATTCCCAGCAGGTCATATGGTCCTCCTGAGCACTGCCTGAGTCCGTGAACCAGGAGTAAGGTCTGTGCAACGTAGGGTGTGACCCAAAAAGCACAGAAATAGCACAATGCTTGTCCCATAGTTGGTATGCATTCCTCATGTCTTATTTCAGCATAGAATTAGGAGGCCAGAGGCCTGGGACAATGCTTAGATCTGTCAGGATCTCAAGGATTCCTCGTTATAAGAAATCAATCCCTCTTCCTCTGTCCCCAAAGACCCATCACTGAGTGAGCTCCCCTAAGGCCCTTCCAATTTCCCTTTCTGTCCTTGAGTGCTTGGAAACACTGGTGCCAGTGTGGCATCCTGCGGTGAAGCTGAGACCCCCCAGGCCCATTTGTCCTGTGCTGACTGCTGTGTTTCCCCATTCCCATCCAGCTATGACTGTCCACCTTGCCTGGAGAGTCAGTGGTCAGAAGCTGCCTCTGGGACTTGGAAGCTCTGAGGAAAAGACACACTTCTCTCTTCTGCCACAGAGACACTATGTAAAAGGAGACTGGGCAAAGGTGTAGGGAGTTATGACTGTATCCAAATCCCAGATAAAGAAGACTTGAGTCCTGTGACCCCAGGATCCTGTCCTGTCCTAAATGACACCTGATGTCGTAAACACAGAGTCCCTGTCATAACGCATGGCATTTCCTGCCATCCCATTCCTTCCGGGCTAGACCCCCAGGGGTGGCCCTACCAAGGTTTTAGTCAGCTGCCTGTCCCAGGCCCAGGACACCAAGCAGTTGTGTGGCATGGTGACTGAAAGGCCTCACAAGACTCAGTCCTACACTTGCCCCTGCAGACACTTAACCAGCAATGCAAACCCAAAGAGAACAATGTCCGTCTCTGACACTCAGCTTCCTCATCTATCAAAATAGAGGTACTCTCTGACAGTGGTCTCTGTCACCCTTCCAAACAAAGTCCAAATGAATATGATGCCTTTTCGTATCATTCTTCACTGTAGTTGGAGTTGAATCTCCAAATAGTTCTGTGGAACCAATTAAGGTGTACATGGAGAAAACAATTTGTATTTCATCTCAAATATTTTATTCTCAAGCTTTGAAGAACAGGTCAGAGAACATAAAATTGAATTTAATAAGTACGATGTACAATGCAATTATCTTTTACTCAGAAATATTGATAAAGTTAAAAGGGCACCAGCCAGAGAAGCAGTAGAGAGATAGTACAGCAGATAGGGCACTCGTATTTTACATGGTGGACCCAGGTTTGATCCCCTGTACCCCATACACTTCCACAAGCACTGGCAGGAATAATTCCTAAATGCAGAGCCAGGCATAATCCTGGCTGGATTATGCTGCCCCCGCACCTCAAAATAAAAGGGCAACAGGGCAAGATTCTCAGGAGTTCCAAATGCTGAGTGGAGCATTGCTCATTGTGAACGCTTACTTGATTATAGGAGACCAATGTTCCTGAAGGCCCTATGGCTCCTCCCTGAGGTCATGGAAAGCAGTTTCCTCTCTCATGGAACCTGACAAGTTCAGCTTCCCAAAGGAAAATGGGCCCCAGAGATGGTCTGATCTCTTGGTGGCATCCTCCATTCCCCTCACGGAGGAAGTCACCTTTTATGATCCCACTTCCTAAAGTCTACAGTAAAATAATAAGCCCCACAGGCATCTGGGTGTCTGTGCAAGGAAGAGTTCTGAGGATCTAGGTTTGAGGTTTATACACTTATTTGGCCATGCTCACTTTGGTAGCACATATGCAAACTTACTGGGTCTACTGCTCCCTTTCCAGGAAATAAAAATCACTCAGAACCTCCCTGAGAATCTACCATCTTGAAGCAAGCAAACGGAAAGTATCCACCAATTATACTCAGTGCTACTATTATTCCCTGAATCATTCCAGCACCTGCAAGGGCGGTATTGCCTACACTGGTGTAGGTCTTGGATACCTGCTCCTAACAGGTGAGGGTTCAGTGTCAAGACCACCGATAAGGAGAGAAGTTTACCAAGAAAAGGAGCTGACTGGAGAAAAGGTAAGCAAGGAAGTAAGAAGGTAGGAAAGAGTAAAAGGAAAAAGGAGAAAGCAAGAGTGTGCATAGCATGGAAGATGTGAGGCACCTAAAATGACTCTCCGTGTAAGAAAATTTAAGGGTTCAATGTCCAAATAAGTTTGTGCAGTGCTAACTCTTTTATCTTCCCTCTTGGAAATTTATAGTATACAATAGCACATTAAAGTCTTTAATAAAGTTCTGTGGTTAACAATAAAAGCATTTATTTGACCCAGTGCTGGCCAAACTTTTTGACCACATAATCTAATTCTTCTGCATTATTTATTAACATTCCTAAAATACATTGTCAGAAAAACTAGCTTAAAGGAATCCCAAATGCTAATGTATGAAAGACTTTTCCTGTTTTTAGAGTTACTACAAAATAGGAAGACAAGATTTGCTAAACGCAAAATTTTATAGATCTAAAGAGCAACTCAGGTTAAGGATACAGTCTTGTTATTCTCTAGAAATAGAGTATGTTGGACATCATTGGCTAATTTACAAGTTTCTGAGAAATCCAGATCATATCAGAAACAATGCTTGGTCTTAGGGATGTGTTAGGGAGTAGGGTAAACATAACCTTCCACTCCCAAAACTTGGTTTTCAATTGGAAGACAAAAAAATGCAACAATTGTAAATTCTGTGAAGATGTGCTGTATTACTATGTAGTGCTATAGAGTTATGTATATTATATAGCATATAGCACAGTGGTAGGGCGTTTGCCTTGCACGCAGCCAACATGGCCGACCCGAGTTTGATTCCTCTGCCCCTTTCGGAGAGCCTGGTGAGCTACCGAGAGTATCTCGCCCGCACGGCAGAGCCTGGCAAGCTACCCGTGACGTATTTGATGTGCCAAACACAATAACAAGTCTCATGATGGAGACGCTACTGGGCCCGCTAGAGCAAATCTATGAACAACGGGAGGGCATTTACCTTTTACCTTACCTTATATAGCATATAGTACTAATACATAGCATAATACCATTATATATAAAATACCATTATATTTACCATGCGATACTATTATAGAGTAATACAAATGTTGTTAGTATATAGTATTAATTTCCTGCCCCCACACCAGGCTGTCTTCACCAGGGCACCTCGGAGGGAGTTGAGTTTCCCTTTCCACCCCAAGCAGAGCCCCAGCAGCTGAAAACCTCCACCATCCAGCCACAGCCATGCTCAAAACCACTCTCCACACGCTTGAACAAAGCCTCACCCATGAGGGAACCAACAGAGGAACCCAGGTATGCAGGACCCATGGCTGCTCGGATGCGGACTGGGCCTCTTTCATACAGGTCCCCCATTTTCTAGTAGCTTGCAGCCACACGCACAAACTGTCCCCGGAGCCATGTAATCTCATCAATGGCCAAGATCCAGAGATTATAAAACAAAGCTCCCAGAAGAGAACACGCATGGTTTTTCTTGAAGAGTCCGGCCTCTCAGAGAGCCCGTCAAGTTACTAAGAGTATCCCACCAGCACAGCAGAGCCTAGCAAGCTCCCTGTGGTGTATTAGATATCTCAAAAACAGTAACAATAATGGGTCTCATTCACCTAATCCTGGAAGAGCCTCCAATACAGCAGCATTAGGAAAGATGAGTAAGGAGAGGCTGCTAAAATCTCAGGGCTGGGACGAATGGAGACGTTACTAGCACCCGCTCGAGTAAATGGATGAACAACGGGATGACAGTGATACAGTGATACAGTGATTAATATAGTACTATATGCTATTATCCAGTATAGAGTTATTAGCATTGTACCTTATAGCATATAGTGCTAGTATCACTGTCACTGTCTCTGTCCTCCCGTTGTTCATCAATTTGCTCTAGTGGGCCCAGTAACGTCTCCATTGTGACAATTGTTACTGTGTTTGGCATATCGAATACGTCGCGGGGAGCTTGCCAGGCTCTGCCGTGCAGGTGAGATGCTCTTGGTAGCTTGCCGGGCTCTCCGAGGGGGCGGAGGAATCAAACTCGGGTCGGCCATGTTGGCCGCTTGCAAGGCCCTACCCGTTGTGCTATTGCTCCAGCCCATGGTAAATCAATAAAAGTTTTTTTAATTAAAAGAAAGAGAGAGAGTTGGTGGGGCAGAGCAAGAGGCTGTGGCCCCAGAAAGAGACAGGTCCTGTCCATGTGTTTCTGCCCTCTTGCATCCCAGGCCTACAGCTCTGGTTTCCAGGGTATCTCTTCGTTTGTTTGGGGGCCACACCTGGCAATGCTCAGGGCTGACTCCTGCCTCAGTTATCACTCCTGGCGGTGCATGGGGGGACCCTCGGGGACCCTGGGGATGGAACCAGGGTTGGCTGCATGCACAGCAACTGCCCTCCTTGCTATGCTTTCTTGTTGGCTGGCCCCAGATGTGCTTTTTTTTTAATTAAAAAACTTTTTTTTAATAGTTGGAAATGATTATTTGGACAGGAACTGAGTGTTGAAAGTAGGTAAAGGGATATACCTGATACCTTTCCAGTATCTGTATTGTAAATTGTAAGGCCCAGAAGGGGGGGGGGGGAGAGTGAGCGAGAGAGACAGACAGACAGAGACAGAGAGATAGAGACAGGTGAAAGTGCCTGCCATAGAGACAGGGGGTGGAAATAGGGAGGAAACTGGGATCATCGGTAGTGGGAAATGTCCACTGGTGAAGGGACAGGTGTTGGAACATTATATGACTGGAAACCCAATCATGAACAACTTTGTAATTGTGTATCTCACTGTGATTCAAATTTTAAAGATTAAGTAATAATAAAAAGACAAAAAAGTCAGAAATTTAATAAAAATTAATTTTTATTAAAAACACCATGATTTATACAATTGTTTCTTATACAGTTGTTTCAGGGCTGGAGCGAGAACACAGCGGGTAGGGCGTTTGCCTTGCATGCAGCCAACCCAGACGACCCGGGTTCAATTCCTCCGCCCCTCTCGTAGAGCCTGGCAAGCTACTGAGAGTATCCCACCCACACGGCAGAGCCCGGCAAGCTCCCAGTGACGTATTCAATATGCCAGACACAGTAACATCAAGTCTGACAATGGAGACCTTACTGGACCTGCTCGAACAAATCCATGAACAAAGGGAGGACAGTGCTACAGTGCTACAATTGTTTCAAGCATTTAGTATTCCCAAGCCACCTGCCACCAGTGTGACCTTTCCTCCACCAATGTCCCCAATTTCCCTCCCAGCCCCAACCTGCCCCCTTAGGCACATAACAAATTTCCTTTCTATAGCTTATTCCAACAAAACTTGAACTGGCAAATGGAATGATCAGAAAATAAATCAGTAAGGGCCAGTTAGTGATTACTATATGATTTTGACCTATGTAAATAAGAAAATGAAAACCATTTCATACAATATTTTCTAAAATGCCTGCTCTAATTTACATATATACATTTTCACCTTTCGAATCTAAATATATTATTACATTGAATTTTATTTTATGCTTAGATCCCATTATGGTAATACAGGCATGCTATTTTTAATGGTAAGAATATTACATGTTTTTCAGCCTCTTGAGGGGGTTCCGATCTTTGCTGGGTAGATCACCCAGCAAATGTTCCAATAATCATTTCTAGTCTCGTGGGAGTTTCTGTAATGAACTAGAATTACTCAAAGTTCTCAAAGCAGGGCAGGGGAGGGAGTGGCATGGGGACTTTCTAATAGTATTAAGTATGAGTAAACTCCAACAAGACAGAAGTTGGCGAATAGAAAGCCACTTTTTACCTCTGACTGAAGATGGCTGTAATCAAAACAATCTCCATAGGGGGGACAGCACTGTAGCACTGTCCTCCCCTTGTTCCTCGATTTGCTTGAGCAGGCACCAGTAACGTCTCCATTGTGAGACTTGTTACTATTTTTGGGTTTTTTTGGCTTTTTTTCTCTGCTTTTTGGGTCACACTCAGCAATGCACAGGGGTTCCTTCTGGTTCTGTACTCAGGAATTACTCCTGGCGGTACTCAGGGGAACATATGGGATGCTGGGACTCGAACCCGGGTCGGCCTCATGCAAGGCAAACGCCCTACCCTCTGTGCTATCACTCCAGCCCCAAGACTTGGACTTGTTACTATTTTTGGCATATTGAATATGCCACAGGGAGCTTGCCAGGCTCTGCCATGTATAGAGAGGATAGGTTAAAAAAAAAAAGTCAAAGGTCAGGGGCTGGAACAATAGCACAGCGGGTAGGGTAGGGCGTTTCCCTTGTATGAAATTGACCCGGGTTCAATTTCCAGCATCCCATATGGTCCCCTGAGCACTGCCAGGAGTAATTCCCGAGTGCATGAGCCAGGAGGAACCTCTGTGCATCGCTGGGTGTGACCCAAAAAGCAAAATAAATAAATAAATAATTTTAAAAAAAGGTCTGCAGCATTCACGTGTCCCTTTCTCTGTGAAATATTATTAGGAAATGGCTTTTGCTGGGGAAATTTCCAGTCTTGTTTTCTTGGTCTAATGCCCTGTCTTATAGCTTGTCCAGCCAGGACTCCGCTCCGCAGTGAATTTTCAGTCTTGTTTCCCATAATTAAATCTCTAAGCCACTTTGCCCATAATCTACTCAAGGAGCACTGTGGCAGGTGCAGGGGTCACGGGTGGCGGGAACCCACCTTTGGCTTTCTCTTCCTGTGATCGACCGAGAGAGCTTCTTGGCTTTTTCCAGTCCCCGCCACCCCCCTTCCTGCTTGCTTTGTCCTTCAAGCGTGTTTTGAAATCAAGGAAGCCTGGGCCTCCGGGTTGCCCGAGTTCTTAGAAATGGTGGCAGTGGATGGACTGGAGAGATAGTGAGGAAGGCCCTTGCCTGGCACAAGGCTGACCAGGGTTCGATCCCCAGCATCCCATGTGTCCCCTACCCCAGCCCCAGCACCACCAGGAGTGATCCCTGAGCTCAGAGCCAGGAATAGGGCTTACTCATGGCCTGGTGTGGCCCCAAAACTAACCCCCCGAAAAAGAAAGAAGAAATGAATAGATCTCTGTTCTCCTAGTTTCGAAGATGGAGGTGCGTCACTTAGGTGAGCCCCTGAGTTTCTGGGTCTCATTTCCTCCATTCAGAATGAGGAGAGGAAGAACGATGCATCTTGTGGCCTTGTGGCACTAGAAAGTGATGAAGATGGTGTGATATGGTGGTGATGGTGAAAAGAGGAGGACAAGGAGGACGAGGAGGATGAGGAGGACGACTCTGGTGGTCTTGGGGTGGTGAATGTGGTGGAGACAGCGGTGTTCATGAGGATAGTGGTGGAGAGGCTGGTCAGACTCACGATGATGGTGGTCGTGATGGTGATGACGGCTGTGTTGGTGGTAGAGAAGGCGATGAAGATGACGAGGGTGGTGATGTTTGTGGTGCTGATGATAGTGGTAATAGTTCTAGTGGTGATGACAGCTGTGTTGGTGGTGGAGAAGGTGATGAAGATGACGATGGTGGTGATGTTTGTGATGCTGATGGAGGTGGTGATGGTTCTGATGGTGATGACAGCTGTGTTGGTGGTGGAGATGGTGGCGGTGAGGGTGGAGTATTGATGGTGGTGGTGATGACGTTGATGACAATCTTGTTGATGGTGGTGACGCTGATGGTGGTGGTATTGCCCTTAATGGCAAAGGTAGTGATGCTTATTACGGTGATGACAAGGGTGCTGATGAGATGGTGATGGTGGCGACAGTGATAGCAGGTCCACATCATAGTTGCTTTCCCCAGGTGTATCCAGTGCCGTGCACACACTCTCCTACCGAAAACCTACAGCAAACCTTGGAAACAGTTCCTACTGTGATGCTCGCTTTTATAGCTGAGAAACTAAGAAAAATTATAGAGAGAGTTTACTTCCCAGACCACCCCCAGATCACACTCTCTGGAGTGGAAATAGCCAGAGTCGAATCTCTGCTCCTCAACTCCATTATGCATGGCAAAAGCATTTCAAAAATAGACAAGTTCAAAACCGCAAAGATTTTTTTAATTATTCTGGGTTGCGCTCTCTCTCTCTCTCTCTCTCTCTCTTACTGTTTGAGTCACACCCTATGATGCTCAGGGATTATTCCTGGCTCTGCACTCAGGAATTACTCCTGGCATTACTCAGGGGGCCCTATGGGATGCTGGGGATCGAACCCGGGTCGGCTGCGTGCAAGGCAAACACCTTCCCCGCTGTACTATTGCTCTGGCCATTGGGTTGCATTTTCAAAATACTTTGACTGACCCCAGAGGGATGGTGAATTCGGGTGCTTTCGATGCATAAGATGCCTCTTCAAGAAGAATAATGTGTCAACTTCCTCCTCCTCCCCCTCTCCTACACCCCTCTACAAGCAAGCAAGGCTTGTACAACACAGGAAAGTTCACGAACGTTCCAGGTTTTGTTTGTTAAACCCGCGCCGTGACCTTTGGGAACGGGCAGGGTTCAGCCGGGAGTGTGTTGGCCCCCAAATAATGGAACGGTTCTGGTATTGTTATTGATTTTCTCCCTCCCTCCATCCCCCGCAGTCAAAACTCTTAACAATTCCCCTGCTCGAACATTAATTACTGCGTGTTCGTCGGTTTGTTTTTCCTGCCAACCGAAATGCCGCGGAGGAGAAGGTCATGCCATGTGTTTCTGATTTGTTGCGCTGGCTGAGAAACGCTTCAGTATCTCCACCGCAGCTGGAGCCGATGGGCCGTTACTGTCCACTGAGCATCACAGGGACACACACACGGACACACACACACACACACTACCAGCCCCACCTCCCACTCCCCACCCCGATGTATGTCTACCAAGGGGGTCAGACAGGACACACACACACACACACACACACACACACACACACACACACACACACACACACACACACCCCAGGCGTGTGTCTACTAAGGGGGTCAGACAGGATTGACTGTCAGCCCTTGATGAACACAAGGGCTGTTTGCAAGACAGTCTCTTACCCACTCCCCATTCTCCTTTCACGCTGGGGACGCCCCACAGAGAGGGCGTGAAAGGAGCAGAAGCCTCTGAAATTCTCTAGAAGTCTCTGGAAGTCCCTGGTTTCCATAGCTTTCCCATCCAGGGTGAGAACAACATCATGTTTTAAGAACCAGTTGAGGGAAGAAGGGCCAGAGATAGAGGACGGCAGGGAGGGCACTTGCCTTGCACGTTGCTGACCTGGGTTTGATTCCCTGCGTGCTGTAAGTGCCCCCAGCCCACCAGGGAATCACTCCTGAGTGAAGAGACAGGAGTAAACCCAGAGTGTTGCCTGGTGTGTCCCAAGCAATATCCACCCCCCCACCACACACACACACACATACACACATATGCATGCATGCGTGCGCGGGCACACACACACACACACAGGAGTGGAGCCAGAGCGATAGTCCAGTGGGTAGGGCATTAGCCTGGCACACAGCCAACCCAGGGATCTCTCTGGGCGGTGCTCAGGGGACCCTAGAGGATGCTGGGATCAGGATCAAACCTGAGTTGGCCACATGCCAGGCTATCACCCCCCCCCCCCCTGCAGCAATTTGTTTCTTTGTTTTTGTGGTCACATCAAGAGGTAAGTGAAGGAGAAAGGATCTGGCATCTGGTGAGAGAGTTATTTTGAGCCCAGGACCGAATCCAAGGCCAGTTACCCTCCCGTCCCCAGGGAGGCCAGTGCCGGGTGGGTGAGGGGGCCTGAAGGAGTACATGCTTGAGGTGCTGAACACCTGTTAGGGGGGATGAAAATCCCTGAAACTGGGGCTGGAGCAATAGCACAGAGGATAGGGCGTTTGCCTTGCATACGGCCGACCCAGGTTTGATCCCCAGCATCCCATAGGGCCCCCCCGAGGACCGCCAGGAGTGATTCCTGAGTGCAGAGCCAGGAGTAACCCCTGAGAATTGCTGGGTGTCACCCAAAAAGAAAAGAAAAGGAAGAAAAAGTCCCAGAAAGGGTGGGCAGCATGCCAGTCCTCACCATCACGCTGGGGAAGGATGTGAAGTGTGACTTGTTCCCCCTCTAGAGGTGCCGGAAACTGAAGGAAGATGCCAGGTGCTGGCATTTCAATAGCAGAGAAAAGTGAATGAGAGCAGCCCTCCTCATTCAGGAGGTGGTTCCATGGCAAAATAATATATTTTTAATATATAGGGCCAAAGGAGCTGGAGTGAAGGAACAGGAAGTGAGAACACACTTGCAGGGGCCGGAAGAGACAGCACAGCGGGGCGGGTGCTGTTCTTGCACGCGGCTGACCCGGGTTCAATCCCCAGCTCCCCATGGGGTCCCCTGAGCCCCACTGTGAGCGATCCCTGAGCACAGAGCCAGGAGCAATGCCAGGTGTGGCCCCCAGGAACAGAACAAAAACCAAACCGAAGCCAAGAAAAGACTCTGGCCTTGCACGGGACCGACTCCGGAGGTCCTATCCCTGGTACGACAGCAAAAGTGGATTCTGCTAAGCTGGTGGGTTCTTGAGAATTGTCTGAGAGATTTGCATGGTGGGGGGTTGGGGGAAGGGCAGCTAGGATAGAGAAGAACCACTGTGCCAAAGAGAGTTGGAAAGGATTGCTCTGGACAAGAACCGTGTGCTGAAAGGCGGGAAAGGAACAAATATTATAACCTGTCAGTACCTTTATTACAGACCAGAATGCCCAAAAGGAGGGGGGAGGAAGAGGAGGAGGAGGAGAAGGAGGATGGGGAGGAGGAGGAAGAGGGGGAGGAGGAGGAAGAGGGGGAGGAGGAGGAAGAGGAGAAGGAGGAAGAGGAGGAGGAGGAAGAGGAGAAAGAGGGGAAAAGGAAGAGGAGGAGGAGGAAGAGGAGGGGGAGGAGGAGGAGGAGGAGGAGGAGGAGGAGGAGGAGGAGGAGGAGGAGGAGGAGGAGGAGA
>JAOXYA010007677.1:0-14219 GCA_028565675.1 Sorex palustris | reverse complement strand
ATGGGGTGCTGGGAATCGAACCTGTGTCGGCCATGTTGGCTGCATGCAAGGCAAACGCCCTACCCGCTGTGCTATCATTCCAGCCCCAATTTGTTTTTTAAACTGGATGGTAACTTTGGGGTCTGGTGGCATCTCTGTGGCATGTTGCTCTCATGTTGCTCTCTTCCAAGAGATTCATTTGTGAGAGTCTGGATTATGGCCATTAATGAGCGTACATGGTGCCACGGGCAGTTCATTGTAACGACTGCCAGGCTACTGGAAGCACAGAGAGATGGAGGGAGGTCACCCATTCCCAACTCCGTGTGAGCCTGGAGATTTCCTTCACAAGTCCTGCATACCTGGGCTTTTCAGCAGGTTCACTCAGGGATGAGGCTTGTCCGAACCTGTGGAGATGGGCCAGGAGCATGGTGGTGATTGGGTTCTGGGGTTTTTTGGCTGCCAGGGCTCTGTTGGGACAAGGAGAGGAACTTACCCACCCCCGCCCCTTCAGGTTGCCCTGGATGAGACAGCCTGGCACGGGGTCCAGAGGCATCTCTGTGGCATGACACCCTGTGTTGCTCTCTCTAAAATTTTTCTTTGAATGCCATGAAACTGTTTCCACTCAATACCCCACACTGATATGTAATATTTATCCAGCTCACTCCATGAGTACTGATGCCAAAAGAACCATTGCTAGGTCAATCAGCTGTGCAAAAGAGCATTCACGGGTGACAGGCCTGCATTCCCAGACCCCGACAGAGCATAGCAGGGTGGACCCTAGGGGCACCCCTGGGCCCTGAGTCCCAGCTCATTGGGTGGGAGGCAACGCCCTGGGCTCTCCGGAAGGAGATGGGTTCTGGCCCAGAATGGAAACATCCCGGTGGACAGTCCCTCAGGTCGTGGCTGTGGAGACTGGGCAGAACTTTGAGAGAAGGGGGCAGAGATGACCTCAGGCAGAGAAAGCAGCCCAGTGAAGACGGAAGGGTAGGTAGGAGAAGGGCGTGGGGACCCAGGACTGAGTCGGGCTGTCCGTGGTGTTCTCTCGCATGGAGTGGAGGAGAGTGATGGACTCTGAGAAGCCAGCAGGTTGGCAGGGACTTAAGACAGGGATGCGGGAACAGAAGCAAATGAACATGTTCACATAGGAGCATGGCAGAGCAAAGGAGGAGACAGGTGGGAAGGAGGCAGACCATCCCCAGCAGGGTGCGATTCCCCAGCACTGGAAGAGAGGTAACAATAAAAGTCTACATTGCACCAGAGGGCGTGTGCAAAGGACCTGTGCAAATAAGCCTTAAGCTCCTGAGTTTATGTGAATGGATGGCAAGGCTGTTAGCAGGAACTGGGAGATGCGATTCATCGGAAGATGATTTCTTTTCCCTTTTCAAGGGTATCGGGCAAATGGGTGCTCAGGGATTGGTCCTGGCTCTGAGCTCAAGGATAGTGCTCCTGATAGTGCTCAGGGAAATAATATGATACTGGGAAAGAACTAGGATCAATCACATCTGCCTTAATCCCTAAACTCTTTCTAGTGCCCACCCTTTTTCTTGTAAAACATTTTAATTTTTTTAAAAAAAAATTAGCAGCATGATTTACACTCCTGTTAATAACAGCTTCACTCAGATAACGAGCCAACTCCAAATCCACCACCACCGTCGGCATTCAGCCCTCCTCCAAGACCCAGCCCCCTCCCAGCATCCAGCCCTCCTGCAAGACCCAAGCCCCTCACCATCAGCATCCAGCCCTCCTCCTTGATCCAGGTTTCCTCTCTTTGCCTCCCTGATCTCACCTCCTTAGCAAACTTATTGTATAAAAAATGGTGGAGCTGGGGCTGGAGTGATAGCACAGTGGGTAGGGCATTTGCCTTGCACGCGGCCGACCCGGGGTTCAATTCCCAGCATCCCATATGGTCCCCTGAGCACCACCAGGAGTAATTCCTGAGTGCATGAACCAGGAGTAACTCCTGTGCATCGCCAGATGTGACCCAAAAAAGCAAAAAAAAAAAAAAGTGGAGCTGGAGAGATAATACAGAGGCAGGGCAGTTGCCTTGGATGTGGCTGACCAGGTTCAATCCCTGACACCCCATATGTTCCCCCCAAGCCCTGCCAGGAACGATCCCTTGAGCACAGAGCCAGGAGTAAGCCTGGAATGCCATTGGGCAGGACCCCAAAACAAGAACAACAAAAAAGATGAGTGACTTCCAATTCCCTTATACTAACTCTAATCTGCCACATCACCCCCTTTTCATCCCCTTTTCTGGGTGGGCGTGGGGTGGGGCTCTCAAGGTATGCTCCCGGGATACTCAGCATCTGAGCTGGTGTGGAGGTGCAGAGCTGCTCTGCCCCCACTAGAGGCCAGCCTGGGTCTCACACAAACCTGGTGTGGGGCAAACATGGGTCCCGGACAGACACAGTGTACAGTGCTCTGCATTGGCCATGGTGAGCCTGGATCCTGCACAGACCCCCCATGGGGCAAACGTGGGTCCCGAGCAGACCCAGTGTATAGTGCTCTGCCTCCACCAGGATGAGCCTGGGGCCCGGACAGACCTGGCGTGGGGCAAACGTGGTCCTCGGACAGACCCACTATACAGTGCTCTACCCCAGCCAGGGTGAGCCTGGGTCCTGGACAGACCCCGTGTACAGTGCTCTGCCCCTGCCAGGGTGAGCCTGGGTCCCTCACAGACCCAGCATGCACTCCTGGGCCTGGCATTCTCTCCAGCCCTGAAGAGGAACTTTTGCAGTTGAGTAACAAGCAAAGGGTCACAGCAGAGGAGAGAGTGGGAAACTCGGGCTTGGATTCCCAACAGCAGGAAGCCCTGATTTTCCAGAAGAGGCTCTGCCAGTTCACATGCTCAACTGGACGGCCATGACTGAGACGTAGATGACCATGAAAAGCAGCCCATAGCTTGCCAGAACTTCCTTAGTTGCCAGCTGTCTCAGAAGGTCCCATACTGGATGTCCTGGGAGGGATTAACCGTGAAAACAAAGTTCCTGAAAGTCCCAAATATTAGCTTGTCCAATCACTTCCTTTTCAGACCTGGCCAGAAGGAGGTGGCAGAGGCCAGCTTGCCTGCCCAGCTTGGAACGCTGTAGGCAGGCAGGGGTGGAGGATGTGGTGGGGCGGGGAGCTGGGGGGCACGCCCAGCCGTGCTCAGGCCTGACTCAGGCTTGAGCTCAGGGCTCAGAGAACCATAGGGGCTGCCTGGGATTCGATCTGGGTCAGCCACATGCAAAGCAAGTGCCATCCATGCTGTCCGTTTCCTCTCTCCCCACTGCAGGCATTTGGGTTATGGTGCTGGTACAGGTTCCTGAAAGGCAAGAAAACGGGGTTCTGAAAAACTTGGGGGAATAGTCAGAGCCTGTTAATAGTTACCGACCAACCACTTCACAACTGAAAGCAGGTTTTAAATAAGCAGACACATAGATTGGGGCCAGAGCTCTAGCACAGGTTGGGGTGGGGTGGGGGTGCGGGGGGGGGCACTTGCCTTGCACATAGCTGATGTGGGTTCCAATTCCAAGCCCCACATAGGGTCTCCCAAAACCACCAGGCATGAGTCCCGAGCACCACTGGGTGTGGCCCCAAAACCAAACTAAAATAGAGCAGGCCCATGGATCAATAAACTCATCAGAGAGCTCAGGGCCCAGAGCCGGGGCAGGCAAGGGGCCTGTCTTGCATGCTGCAGACCCCAGCACTGTGAACAGTCCCCTGGGAGCCTCCGGCAGGGCCCCGTGTCCTCCCCCTGCTCCAAGGGGAAGAGTCAGAGATGAACCCACATGTATATGGAAGCTGAATACATGCTGAGTGGGCCAAAAGCAGAGACGACTGAGACAAGGAAAACCCTTCAATAAGCGGTATTGGGAGAACTGGACTTTCACCCATTATTTCACAAAAAAGGTGAAATTCTATAGAGCTGGAGCAATTTTACCATGGGTTGGGCATTTGCCTTGCATATGTTCCTTCCTCAGCACCCTCTGGGTCTCCCTGAGCCCTGCCAGGAGTCATCCCTGAGCCTAGTTCCAGGAATAAGCCCTAAACACCACTTGGGTAGCCCACCCCACCCTCCAATAAAAGAAAGGTAAAACGTTACACCAAAATGAATTCAGCTAGAGCCCAAAGCATACTGTGTAGTAGGTGTGGAAACGGTGGGAACTCAGGCACCTCGGCGGGAGGAAGGAGGGACTCCAACGAGGCCAGAGCACAGAGCCACCCACAGGACGCCAGTGAAGTTGTCACGCAGCAGGAGACAGGGCCCCACAACCAGTCCGCAGACACGCTGCACAACTCAGGGAGCCAGACAAAACACTCACATGACTCCATGACCAAAAGACAAGCAGAAAAAAATGGGTGGGGGACCTGATGGGAAACTTCTGGAAAGGGGACCTGCGGACACCCCACAGGATGCTCCCCATAGCTGGTGATGCAGGAAACACAGACTCAAACCACAGTCATGTCTCATCTTGGCATAGCCAGACACTGTGGCAACACCAGGGCAAGAAGACATGGCGAGAGCGCCTGGCAACCCCAGCATCTTGGGCTGGTCCTGATGGTCCCCGGCCACCACCTCCTCAGGGACTCACAGGCAGCTCCTGACTTGATGGGCTGAGAGACTCTTGGGGTTCCCTGAGGCCCATGGGCATCACCCAGAGCCTTCTTTCCCAGGGACTGGGGTCCCCGGGGCCACCACACGGAGCCTTCTCTCCAGGGGCTGGAGAGGCCACCTGTTCATGGTGCTGGGGGAAAACAGGAACTCGACGTAGTGGGACAGGAATGTAAATTGGTTCAGCCCTATGAGAAATGACATGGAGATGCTTCAAACAATGACACCAGAGCTGGGTAGGTGGGATGTGGTCAGAGGACAAAGACCCTGCACGTGTCCCACCTTAGCTCCCACACCCAAGCCAACGAGCGGACACACAACTAAATGTGAACAGTTGGGTTCTGTGTGTCTGTTTGGGGCCAGACCTGGCAATGCTCAGACTCACTCCTGGCTCTGCACTCAGGGTCCATTTCTGGTGGGGATCAGGGGACCAAATGGGGCTCCTGGAATCAAACCCATCTTGGCTGCATTCAAGGCAAAGCCACTTCACTGTCTCTATGACCCCCCCAAATTATTTTTATTGAAAAGAAATTCTGTATAATCCACCAATGCTACTCCTACAAATTTATCCTAAAGATATGAAAATACTAATAAGAGGACATTGACAACTTGAAATGTACCCCATGTTCAGAGAAATGTGTCCACAACAGCCAAAGACACATGGTTCATATGTGCTTGATAGAATACTACTCTGCCATTAAAAAGGAAGATGGCATTGCGCCATCTGGGATTAAGTGGGTGGATCCTGAAGTGACCATGTGCTGTGTAATCTGGGTATGAAAGCTAGAGAAGGCCTTGCTCACACCATGGAGTATGAATTATTAATCTGGAAAAAATAAAAGTCCTAGACTCAGTGAAAACTATGGTGGGTGCAAAGGGAGGGCAAGGGAGGGTCTTTCTGGCAGTGGGACAGCACTGGAAATGGTGGGAAAGATGACAACTACTCACGGAGAGGCATAAATCAAAACCCCCGAAACTCCATAAAATGGTAAACTACCAGTCAATGAAAAAATTAAAACGGACAAAAAATATTTTTTTAAGACTTTAATACCAGCTCCAGTGGGACCGCACCACAAAAATGACAAAGACGCAGTTTCTATTCTTAAGGAGATTCTGGGCAAAGGATAATGGATTCGCTCTACCTTGTAATTTTCTTAGGGCTGGAATCTGCTGTACAACGCTAGCAATTAAATTATATGTTTTGGGCTTCCAAATTAGAAAAATTTCCACATAATCTCCAGTATTCACTTCTGGAGGATTTTGTCTAACTAATTAATCAGTCTTCAAAAATAGATTACAGTTTCTGACAATCTTGGAGCAGCGTGCTGCCAGGCACTCTAGCCTATCATGTTTATGCTGGGCAGAAAATCAACTTAATATATGTGTCTTTACAGGTAAAGGCATTCGTACTTTTTTTTTTTAGCAACTTTGAGACTTTAAAAAGTCCCTGACATACAAATCTTGGGCAACAATTTATTAATAAATGGGATTCAGAAATTCCATGAAATTTGCATACTTGATAGTCCAAAGTAGAGATTGTTTTTAATATGACATGAGGGGCTGGAGTGATAGCACAGTGAGTAGAATATTTGCCTTGCACATAGCCGGCCCAGTTTCGATTCCCAGCATCCCATATGGTCCCCTGAGCACTACCAGAAGTAATTCCTGAGTGCAGAGCCAGGAGTAACCCCTGAGCATCACCGGGTGTGACCCCCAAAAAAGCATATAATATATATATGACATTAAAAATCATTTAAAAGTGTCAACAATGGGGCCGGAGTAATAGCACAGTGAGTAGGGCATTTGCCTTGCATGCAGCTGACCCGGGTTCAATCCCTTGCATCCCACATAGTCCCCCAAGAACTGCCAGGAGTAATTCCTGAGTGCAGTCAGGAGTAACCCCTGAGCACTGCTGGGTATGACTCAAAAAGCAATAAGTAAATAAATAAATAAGTACATAAATAAATAAAAATGTCAACAAATTGAGAGGGGAGGCCACAAGAACAGATAGTGGTGTATTTACAAAAAGCAATAAAGAGGGTTTAAGAGATTGTACCGGCTTGCCTTGCATGCAGCCTGCTCAGGTTCAACTCCGGGCATTGTCTCTGGTCTCCTGAGCATCACCAGGAGTGATCCCTGAGCATGGAGCCAGGAATAAGCCCTGAGCACAATGGGTGTGACCCCCAAACCCAATCAAAATAATGTATTAATCTTTAGAAAATAAAATCCAGTAAGTGCCGGATAGGATGAGGCTGGCTTACTGGAAGTGCCCGGGAATGAAGGTCAGGACTGTGACTGTGGCAGGTGACAGGGAGAATGCACATCTCCCCACCTCTTCCTGGCCCTGAGGGGTCGCAGGTGGCTGCCTCCATCCAGTGCCTCCTGTCCCTGAGAGCAGGACACACACTCATCTCACGCGTCCGGGTTTTCTAAATGCTGAGCCAATGCCCTGGCATCCTCCAGAAGGGGTTGACCTTGAGGACCAGCGGCTTTGGCCTGGTATGTAATTGGCGTGTTTCCGCCCACTGTGAACCCTGTTCCCACTGTCCATCATTGGCCAGCAGAAAGCTGGGGGCCACGTCTCAACAGTGTCTTCCCGGATCCTTGATTTCTGGGGAGAACCTGGATCCTGGTTTTTGAAAATACTTTTGTAGAAGCCGAGTCAGCTTCAGACTCAACCCAGAGCCTTGGATCTGTGGGAGGCTGGGCTATAGGGGACCGCGTCAATTCCGTGAGTCCCACCTAATTCTTTTCCAATTGCAATTCGGCCTTTCGCCGTGTGATATAATTTCAGAACACCCCCTTGCCCAGCCCACGTCGTATCTCCTAGACGTCCATCTTGGGGGGGTTGCAGGCGGAAACAGGGGGTCAACCCAGTCTGGTCTTGTCTCTCAACTCCCCAGAGACCCTCCACCAGGCCCACTTGGCGAAGCTGCACCCAGATTCCTGCCTTGCAGAGAAGGGGATAATCAATGTTTACCGTTGTTGCGAACCACTGCATTTCGCAGTAATTTGTCACACATTAATGGATCCTAACTCTGGAAGTGGGTGGCTGCCATAACAAATCCTAAAAATGTGGGCAAGGCGTTGGAATTAGGGGCAGCAGGAGGCTGGGAGGATGTGGCAGAAGGGGGTAGCAGTGGCTGAACAGACTTTTGGGATAAGCCCAGAGACCCCCGGGACAAGGCTGCTGGGGAGGAGAGCAGCTGGAGACTGGGGGCACGGGACTGTCCCAGGAGCGTGGCCGGTGATGCAGGGCCGAGAAAATGTGTCCAGGGCTGTGGGTGAGCAGATGAGGGAGCTCTCAGTCAGGGCGGGTCTCTGCGTGCTGTTTATAGTAAGAAGCCAGAGGAGGCAAGATAAGCTCAAGGAAGAATTGTTAAACCAAAAGGAGCCAAGACTTGTTGGTCTGGACCATGGCCAGCCGTGCTCCACGGGAACAATGCGAGACGCAAAGGAACAACTCTGGGCAAAGATCAAACCCGGGCCCCACGAGCACGGCCAAAAAGCAAAGCAGGAGACTCAGCTCTCAGACTCGCAGTGGAGACCCTCAAGGTGTAGCTCAGAGAAGGTCGTTCAGATACGAGGGGTCACAGCAGCCCCCCACCCTGAGTCTCATGTGTGCAGGGGACATGGGACAGGGGTTGAGGTGATTGTCCTTGCGCACATTGTCCTTGAAGCTATCACCAGATCCCAACACTGTCTCGAGTCCCCCGAGTCCAGCAGGAGGGATCCCGTGCACTCAGGAGCAGGCCCTGAGCAGTGCCAGGTGTGGCCCACCCTCCGTTTTGAGCAGCCATGTTGGCAGAGAAGCCACTGCCAATTGTCAGATCACGCAGAGAGACGGAGCATCTTCCTCCCAGGAGGGAGCCCAGGTCTGATCCAGCACTCCGTCTGGGCCCCCGTTTGGCACCACAGGGCACAGTCACCCAGAAAACACCGAGAGAGAAGGGGTGTTCCCACGCACATCTGGAGGCATGCCTCGGGTAAGGGCTGTGGCCCAGGAAGAGTCGCAGGAGACACACCAAGTATTCAAGACTCCTGCTTTGAAAAACAGCAGGGAGCAGAGGGAGGAACAGGGGAAGAGGCCGGCAGAGGCACAGACCAGACGGAGAAACACACGCAGGCCCACAGGCCCTCCCTGGCCCAGGGCGTGGAGGCGGCAGCGGAGCCCAGAGTCCGGATGTTCTCGGGAAAACCCAGAGCACAGCACAGCCAGTGAAGGCTGCAGGGCCCATCCCTGGCACTGCCCACATATCCAGGGTGAGCTTCATGCCACCACCAAGGCCGCAACACCCAAGCATGTGGCCCCAATGCAATCGAGATCTCATCGAGGGAACAATGCAATAGAGCTCTCATCTGTGTATGCATGTGTATGCATGCATGTGCGCATGTATGTGTGTGCATGTGTGTGTGCATGTGTGTGTAAGGGGTGTGGGTTTGTTTGTAGACGCCTGCCTCCACTTCACCCAGTCTCTAGCGGTGCTCTGAGGCACTAGGGTTAGAACCTGGGGCTCCCGCCGGTTCAAAGGACATGCTTAGCCCTCTGAGCCATCTTCCTAGCATGTTTTGTTTTTTAATAAATGGAAGGAAGATGAAATCTACACCCAAACCATTTTCCCCAAAGGAAATCGTGGTGAGGCGGCAGTGGGCATGGGCGTGGGGAGCGGGGTCTGCACTCCTGTTCTCTGGCCTCTGAGCAGAAAAGCTGCAGTGACTGTCCCTTTCCCGCCCCTGTGGATGCTGGGCCGGGGGTGGCTCTACCCTCACACCCAGAAGCATCACCGCGTCTGCCTCACACCCAGAAGCATCACCGCGTCTGCCTCACCGTGATGATGCTGTAGCAGGACCGTAGGGTGGGTGGCTGAGAAGTCGGAGTATCCTTGAGTGTGCGGGGGGGGGGGAGTTGAACGGTCTCTAAACCACCCCCCCCCAGACCATTCCTGCCTCTGGTGTTCAGCCCCAGGTGGCCCTTTCATCCTCGGAGGGGGCTCACCTGTGTCACCAACAGACTATGGTGGCTTCCCCAGTTCCGACACTGGGGATTCAGAGGTCCCAGCACACTGCAGGGACACTGAGCAACCCTGAGGCCAGGAACGTAGGCCAAGGAATGGAGCCAGCAAAGTGCATGCAGGTGCGAGGCTCACAGGATTCCAGCCATCACCTCCCGAGGGACCAGGATCATCCGGCCAAGCAGCAACTTGTCCCCAAGCCACAGGAGATACCAAACGCTTGTCACTAGGTTTTCAGGTCAATCTTACTTATTGTCACATGAACACTCAATGAGCCGCCATCTGAGACCACAGCCTGCATCACCGCTGGAGAGGGTCCATGCTCCTAGTGTCACCATCCAGCTCAGGGCCCGATCCACGCAGCCTGGTCCCCAGCCCTGAGCTGCACACCAGGACCTGCAGCATGGTTTGTGGTGTCAATTGCCAAGTAATGGTGCCAGGCCAGATGTGCTGCAAGCCCACATCTGCAATTACGTGAGGTGCAGAGGGGCACTCTAACAAATACTCGGAACCGTGTGCTTTGGGGACACCACAGAGATCCTCTAGGATCTAACAGAAGGAGGGTCTCACCTGCCTCGGCGCAGGGAAATCACACGTGTGTGCACAGCTGGAGCACGGAAAGGGGAAGCAGACGCGTCTAGATGCTTCATACCATGTTTCTGCAAAGGATGACAAGAACAAAAGCTGAAAATGCCTGATCTTGATTAAAACTAGGAAACAATGGGGGGCAAGGAGAGGGTCCACCAAACAGTGCTCAGGAGGCTGAGGGCCACTCCAGGCCACCCTGAGCCCACTGGACTGGCAGCTTAGTGCTCCGGGCCTGAGGGTGATGGGGCCCAAGGCCCCACCCAGAGACGTGCGGGTACCATGTGAGAGGAATGGAACCCAGGAGGGCCAAGGCATGCAACCAACTGCTGGGCTCTGGGAGGCATTTTTTGTACACAGCAAATCCCACACAGGTAAAAGAGCTACTCCCCAGTCTGCTTTACTGACAACAGGAAATGTGGGACAGTGGACTGCAGAGATAGTACAGTGGACAGAGCACTTGCCTGACAGACGACTGACCTGTGTTTGATCCCTGGCCTCCTAAGCCCCACCAGGAGTGACTCCCGATCTCAGAGTCAGGAGGAAGCCCTGGTCACCACCAGATGTGGCCCCCAAACAAACAAACAAACAAACAAGAGTAGAAGAGGGGGAAAATGCCGGACTCAGATAAAATCTGAAGAAGGGGTTCGAGGCTACCTCCGGTTGTTCTCGGAAGACATGTGCCCAGTCACCACAGGAACTTGCCCGCACACACCTTTGACCTGGAGGAGTTTCCTGTCGGGGCCACAGGCATCAGGGCGTCCATGGGAGCTCAGGAGTGTCCCTTTGTGACAGGAATGTCTAGAAATCACGCGGAAAGATATCTCTCAGTACACTCACTCGCCTCATCTGGGCTAAAGAGCTTTAAAAAGCAAAGCAAAATCGAGCAAAGCAAAGTCGAGCAAAGTAAAATGACTTTTCTGGGATAGATGCTAGCATCAGACTCAGGGCGGGACTCATGGCCTTGAAGGTAACTGACCTGGATCATTCCCCGGCACGACATAGACCCCCCTCGGCACTGCCAGGAGTGCCCTCACTAATCCTTCTAGGAAAAAAATCCAGATCCAGTTTTGTTTTTTCCTTGCTTGTGTTTTTCTTGCCATATCTGATGTTGAGGTGTTTTAATGTATCACTTATGCGTTCCATTCTTATGCTTTCTTTTTAAAAATTCTTTTCATAATTCTTTTTTATAATTTGTTTTTTAAATGGAACCACAGTGAAATACATAGTTACAAAGTTGTTCACGAGTGGGTTTCAGTCATATAGTGTTCCCATAACGGTCCCTTCACCAGTGTACATTTCCCACCATCAATGTCCCCAATTTCCTCCCCCCAACACCTGCTTCTATGGCAGGGACTTTTCCTCTTTCTCTCTCTCTCTCTCTTGCTTTTATTTTAAAACAGATCATGTGGATTGGATATTTAGTAAGATTTATTTGGTGGCTGGAGAGATAGTTCAGTGGGTAGTGCATTGCCTTGCATGTACCCAATCTGGGTTCGATCCCTGGCATACCCCTATGGCTCCCCAAGCCAGCGAGGAGTAATTCCTGAGTGCAGAGGCAGGAGTAACTCCTGAACAGTGCTAGGTGTGCCCCCCAAAACAAACAAACAAAACCAGAAAGATTTAAAAAACAAAAAAGGGACACCCCTGTGAATGGGGTTCCAGGCCCAGGCACATTCCCAGCAACGCTTGAGGAAATTCTATAGGCCTGACAGCTTGGTTACAGAGGCCAGAAGACTCTACCTCATGATTCTCAGAGGACCTGGGGGCCCTAGAATCAAGCTCATGGTCTCAAACATGCTTGACATACGCTCTACCTCCTCAACTGTCTACCCAGTCTCAAGAATGATTTATAAGCTCTATAGTCAACCCGTATATCACCAGGTACAAAGAAGGGGATCATAAAGCAATCTTCCCCTGGAAAGCATTTAATTATCCTATTGTTTGAAACTCCTCATGCATTAGGGGCCAAAAGTCAGTTACGCTTTCACTCAGCCTAACCAAGCTGTTGGAGAATTGACCACAGAACTGAGGAAAAGCTGATGATTTTTAGATCAATTCTAGATGGAACATAACTTGGGAGTCTCTTAAGAGCTATGTTTTTACCTCTAAGAAGAGGGAAAATGTGGGGGCACACTCAGGGGTACTCAGGGCTTACACCTGGCTCTGTTCTCAGGGATTACCCATGGTGGGCTCAGGAGACTGTATGGGGTGCTGGAGATGAATCAGGCCAGCCGCGCACAAGTAAGCACCATACCTACTGTACTCTTGTTCCAGCTCTGACTTGAATTATGCAATCAAAACTATGCAAAAAGATGAATTGAAGTCATCATTCTTAGAAATATTGGGAGTTATCACATACAGAAGTGCCCAGGGACTGTTCCTGGCTCTGTGTCAGGATCATTTAGGAGTGATCATATGCTGGGTTGGGGTCTAGAGACCAGTTATAGAATGTTAGCAAGTGCCTTGGCCCCTGTCCCTCTAGCGCTGTTAATATTCTGGAACTTGGGGCCAGAGAGATCATACAGTGGGCAAGGTGCTTGTTTGTATGTAGCTGACCTGGGTTTGATCCCCAGCACCCCATATGGTCTCCCATCCACACCTGGAGTGATCCTTGAGCACAGAGTCAGAAGTAAGCCCTGAATACCCCTGGGTGTGATCCCAAAACCAAAATAAAAAAAAAACAACTTTATTACAGAACTAAGAAGAGAGCTCAAAGGCTGGAGCATGAGCCATCTATGATGACCCTGGTGGCTCCCAGCATCCCAGGGCCCGAGCAGAGTACGAGGCCAGTTCCAGTTCTTACCCAGCTGACCCACGCGACCAGGCAGTGCCCCGGAGGTGCCTAATAGGATGATATTTACAAAGATAAGAACATCAATCAATTTATTGTTTGCTCATTAGATAATGTTGTCTAACATAATAACATGTAAGCGGAAATGGAGAACATTTACTAATGGCTAATGAAGTCACTCAAGTCTTTGCTCGGTTTGACTCTCCAAAAAGCAGGCTTAGCCCCGATGCAGAAGATCTGTGAACTCAACGGAAACACAGACATGTTATCTGCTGTGCTTTGAAGATGAGGGTATTGGTCACTGGGCAGTGTTTCCTTAAAAATACTTTAACTTAGCAAATTCATTACGCTGTCATGTATTTTTACTGGAACAATGTCTATGAAAATGCCAACCCCGAGTCTGCAGTAAACAGTTTTGGACATTGCACAGACGCAGTGTTCTAAACTCATCCCCAGGAATGTAAGTGCCCATTCGGAAACTGCTGACTTTGAAAAATCTCACGTTCAAGACTGGCTCGCACCCCTGCCCGTTCCGCTGAAGCCTCCCAGCCCCACCCCACCCTGGTCACTCTGGTATCGTCATTTCTGATTTATAGTATCAGAAGAGTACATCAAAAAGAATAGGTAAGGCAAAGTGTTGATAAATAATAAACACCAAGATATGGGCACTTGCCTTTCAAGATCTTAGTTAACATGCTGTAGTTCACAGTTCCTAAGAGCTCGGCTGTCAGTGGGAAGGTCTGCTTTCTTACTTCTTACATAGTATGTTTCTAGCCTGTGAGCCTTCAGCCTCCCTGGGATCCGCTGGGATTAACATTTAGAACTGGCAAATACACAAAAGGTCAAAGGTCAAGGTTTCCCAAATAGGTCTACATTCATGTTCCTTGTGGTGGTGAAACAACATCATCTTCATTGCCTAAGGAGAATGCGGAACACTGATTTTCAACATATATCTCAGTTTTAGTTTTCATAGAAATTGGTCGGGGTTTAAAATCTGAAAAATTTCTCCGACTGTATTTCTGATAATGTCAGGAGTACCCACTTTTCTCTTTTGAATGCCATTTATTTACGACAGTCTGCCCTGTAGCAGGGGGCTCTGAGGCACTGTGTCCTCTCATTGTTCATTGATTTGCTCGAGCAGGCACCAGTAGCGTCTCCATTGTGAGACTTGTTGTTAATGTTTTTGGCATATTGAATATGCCACAGGGAGCTTGCCAGGCTCTGCCGTGCGGGCGGGATACTCTCAGTAGCTTGC
>JAOXYA010007662.1:0-14220 GCA_028565675.1 Sorex palustris | reverse complement strand
GAGAGAGAGAGAGAGAGAGAGAGAGAGAGAGAGAGAGAGAGAGAGAGAGGAGAAAAGGAAAGAAAGGAATAAAGAAATCTAGTTGGGTAAGTTTAAGTGAAGTTCCTCTTTTGCCTTCCATCTTTAAGATTCCAAGGATTTACCTGAATCCTGAAACCATACTAAATGCCAGGCACGATCCCAGCTGAGGCAGAATAGAGACCTAATAAAGGAAAATCACCCGGGAAATATGAGCAGGTACCACCAGCCCACGTGTAGTCGGGGAAGGGGCTCCCGAACCCTGAACGCACCGCCAGCACTGCGCCTTCACTCAGCACCAGGTAGCCCAGCTGGTCTGGGATTCGCTCCAGTCCCTGGGTCAGTGCAGACGTCTACAGGGAAAGATGGTGCAGTGAGAGCAGGCTGCGAAATGGCCCGAGTGTCCCCTACCCCAGGAACAGACCCCAAGTCCCCGACACCCACGCCCGCCCAGGGCCCTTCCAGACTCTTCCCATCTCAAGGCTCTGTACGTTCCCTTCCAGCGTCCCACCCCGCCGGTGTCGCACTTTGGTCGCTCCCTATAAAGGCTCCATTTCCCGTGGGGCCCCTTCTCGCCCCGGCCCCCGCAGACGACCCCCGGCCCCGGGTACACCCCGAAGATCGCTCCTGAACCCTCGCCCTCGCCACCCTTGACATCACTCCCTCTCTGTCCCGGGACGGACTGGCAAGAGAGGCCCGAGTGCAGGTCCAGAACTGGGGCGGTGGGGTGGGGTGGGGCAGCAAAGAGATTAGGGACCAGGGAGCCCCGGGTCAACCCGCGCATGCGTCCTCACTCACCATCGCAGCCTTAGGTGATGGGGGGCGCTGCCTGCCGGAGAGGTAGCTTCCGGCTCCAGCCCAGGTCACGTGCTCCCCGCGGGCTGCAGCCCGCCCCCAGGTGCGGATTGGAGCGTGGCTGCGCCACTAAAGTGAGCCTGCAAATTGCAGAACGCCGCTCCCCCGAGGCGCGCGCGGATTGGTTAGCGGGAAGGCGGGTCGTCGGGGGCCCTGTGCGCTTGCGCGTTGTCGCTCCTTGGTCTCGCACCGCTCCCTAGTGGGGCAGTGAGCGGGTGTCGTGTAGTTTGGGCTACTTCGCTTCGAACGAGCCCGTGGGATCACGCCCCTGATATGGCTTTGGGTTGGTTGGTTCACACCCGGTGACCGGGGGCTTCTCTGGGTCGGTGCAGGCCGTGCGGTGCAGGCGACTCCTACGCGCAGTGGCCTTCGGCCGCTACCCCTACAGCCGCTCCGGGTCGTTCTCCGCTCGGGACCCCGGTGTGTTCGCCGGCTTGGTTATTCCGACAAAGGCGTTTTGTGGGGGCGGGGCGTTGGCAGCGGTGTGAACTCCAGGAACGAATAAATAATGCCCGGAAAGGAACCTCGGGGACTGGAGCAATAGCACAGCGGGTAGGGCGTTTGCCTTGCACGCGCCAAACCCGGGTTCAATTCCTAGCAGCCCATATGGTCCCCTGAGCACCGCCAGGGTAATTCCTGAGTGCAGAGCTAGGAGTAACACCTGTGCATCACCAGGTGTGACCCAAAAAGAAAAAAAAAAGGAACCTCGGCAGCCTAATCTTTTCCAGTTTGGGAGTTTCTAGACCCTTTGCACGCAGTACTGACGGGACTGGGCAGCCCTGGCGGGATCGGGGGCCGAGTCGAGTTCTCGGCGAGGCTGTGAGCAAATCCCAGCCGGTCCCTTTGCGGGTGGGGACCTGGAGAGGGGCCGCTGTGGAAGAAGACTGGCGTTTCCCCCGAAAGCACATCCCCCCAGTTTTAGCAATACCACTCCAAGATACACAGAGATGACCTAGAGGTGTCTAATATTTCGACCTAATGTATTCACCCTGGTCTCAAGCGGAACCAGCCACATAGCTACAGAATAGATGACAAATGTGACGTATCCGTACCAGTGACTGCTCCCCATTCAGAAAAAGGAATGAGGTACTCCTGTGTGCTGTAACCTGAAAAGCCTCGTGCTAAGGGAAAAGAAATCTGAATTCCACTGAGGCCAGAGGAATAGCACAATGCTGGTAGAGTGCTCGCCTTGCTCATGGCCGACCTAGGTTCATACCCCGCCACCTATGGTTCCCAGGCATGATCCCTGAGCACTGCTGGACACACACACACACACACACACACACACACACACATACACACTAAAATTCCATTTATATGTTGCATCTGAGCTAGATAAAGGGGAGCTGGAGAAATTGTACAGCAGGCCACACCCAGTGGTGCTCAGGCTGGCATGCTGCAGACCAGGATTTGATTCCTCGAATCCCACATGGTCCACTGGGCACCGCCAGGAGTGATTTTTGAGTGCAGAGCCAGGAGTAACCCTGAGCACCGCCAGCTATAGCCTATAGCCACAAAACAAAACAAGCATTAAAAAAAAAAAAGGATGAATGTTCCTGGACTGAAGGGTGGGGATGGGGGCGTGGTTTCTTTTTATGTGATGGAAAAGTTCAGGATTATGATTGCATAGCTTGGTCACTGCAATGGAAACCATGGAATTGCACACTTTAAGGTGAAACTGACAATCTGTGAATCACATCTCAATAAAAGGAAACCCTGTTTCTCGAGGAGAAGCTGATAAAAGAAGATAACTGTCTTTTTTTTTTCTTTTAATGAAGTACGCTTGGATCTGGTACAGGGTTCTGGCTCTGCCTGCAGCTGACTTTGGTTCCATCCTGGCCAACTGCATACACTGATCCCTGAGCACAAAGTTGGGGGTAAACCCTGAGTACAGCAGGTGTGGCCCAAAACAACCAGGCAAAAAGAGGCCTGTTCATAAATATAAACTGGAGGAGCCTGAAAGTTAGCTCAGCTACTGGAGCACATGTTTTCATGCCATTATATCTCTGCAGTAGGATGGACCCTGGAGCACCACCAGGAGTGACCCTTGAGCACAGAGCCAAGAGCAGCCCTGAGCACCACTGGGTGTGGCCATAAAAATTAAAATAGAACAAAAGGAAAGTTAAACTGCAGGAGAGGGGGCTGGAGAGATGGTACAGCAGATAAGGTGCTTGTCTTGCAGGCTGTCTACCTGGGTTTGATCCTTGTCATCCTATACGGTCCCCTCAGCACCATCAGGAATCATTCCTGAATGCAGAGCCAGAATGTTACCCCCGAACAGAAGCAATAAATAAATAAACTGGAGGAGAATATAGTGAAAGTTCAAGGACAATGCTGAATTTTAAGGTTTCCCTGACCTTTAGCTAGCCATGAGCTTTGTAATAGTATTTTCTTCCTTTATTTTTTTTTTAAATTTCTGAATTAATCTCCAAATATTTTGGGTGGACTCACACCCAGTGACTCTCAGGGGTTACTCCTGGACTAGGAATTACTCCTGGCAGTGCTTGGGGGCTATCTGGGATGCCAGGGATCAAACCTGAGTCGGCCACATGCAAAGCAAGCACTCCACCTGCTGTCCTATCACTCCAGCCCCTGGAGTGGTATTTTTTTCCACACTTCTCTTCCCCTTTTTCTTACTTGTAATCTTATTCCGGTTTTGCAGAAGTGGGTACTTAGGAGAGACTGAACCTTTCTCTTGGATATACAGTCGCTTCCGTCTGATCGTTCCTGTGGAAGCTGTTGTCTTTGCCATTGCTCCATGGGCCAACTATACTTACTATAATTTTTTCTTTGTTTCTGGGCCATATCCAGTGGTGCTCAAGCCTTACTCCTGGCTCTGCACTGAGGAATCAGGCCTGGTGGTGCTCAGGGGACCCTCAGGGGGTGCTGGGGATCGAACCAGGGCCAATCGTGTGCAATGCAAACCCTACACACCTGCTATCACTTTGGTCATCTACCTATAATTTAAAATAAATGTTTGTATTGTAGACTGTTCTCCTTCAGTTCATTCTTCTTCTTCTTCGTCCTTCTTGACCCTCCCCCACCTTTCTTCTTTCTTCTTCCTCCCTATCCTTGTTTTTCTCTCTCCCTCCTTCCTCACTTGAAATGTAGTTGTTGAAGTTACCTTGTTATTAAGTTGTGTAACATTTCCCCTCTGACTTATTCTACCACTGTGTGTTTTTGTTTATTTCTTGCAAATAAACTCTAGATCTATCGGATTTAGATTTATTGTCAAGATTACTTCCTTTGTGACTATTTCAGCAGGCACACAATGACTGGATTCCTGGTTGACTTTTTCTCTTTTCTTGTTTGAGAGGGGGTTTGGCCATACCAGGAAGTGCTCCAGTGACCACCCTTCTCCTGGTTCTCCATTCAAGGATCACTCCTAGTTGTGTGTCAGATGCATGCAAAGCAAACCCAGTGTATTACTCTGCAGCCCCCTTATTGTCTTTCGTTTTGAGGGTTGCTGCTGCTGTTGAGTGCTGGGATCCCTCCATTGATTAGTAGTTACAGCATAATATTTTTCAAATGTTTTATTTTCCATTTTTGAATTTATAGGCTGGAGCGATAGCACGGCGGGTAGGGCGTTTGCCTTGCATGCAGCCAGCCTGGCTGAGCCAGTTTCAATTCTTCCGCCCCTCTCGGAGAGCCCAGCAAGCTACCTAGAGTATCTCGCCTTCGCGGCAAAGCCTGGCAAGCTCCCCATGACATATTCGATATGTCAAACACAGTAACAAGTCTCACAATGTTATTCGATGAACAACGGGAGGACAGTGCTACAGTGCTGCAGTCTGGATGATATGCTTACAATAGTGCCAATGTTTATGGTTTTGATGTACAAAGTTACTCACTTTACCAGGATCTTCACCAGGATCCAAGACATCCACCACTGCCCTTGTGTCGCTTCTAGTCTAACCTCTCCCCCTGCCCCACTCCCAGCCCTCTCCTCCCTATCATTACTGTTAATCTACATTTTTGTGAGGGACCACACCCATGGGTGATTGGGGCTTACTCCTGGCTCTGCACTTAGGGATCACTCCTGAATGATGGAGGGAGTGCATGAGGGACCCTGTGGGTTGACAGGTGTAGAATCCAGGTCAGCCAGGTGCAAGGCAAGTGCTTTACCCTTTGCACTATCACTTTGGAGCCTAACTTGTCTTTTGTTGTTGTTTTCTGACCATACCTGGCTATGTTCAGGGCTTATTCCTGGCTCTGGACTCAGGAATTACTCCTAGCATTGCTCAGCAGAACATATGGGGTGCCAGGGATCAAAACCAGGTTTGTGCATGCACGGCAAGTGCCCTCCCTCTCTCCAGCCACAAGTCATTGTTTTTCATGGCAGATAGTATTACATTGACTATGTAATAGACCACAGCTTATTTGTTTTTTGTTTTGCTTTTGGGGTCACACCCGGCGATGCTCAGGGGTTACTCCTGGCTCTGCACTCAGGAATTACTCCTGGCACTGCTCAGGGGACCATATGGGATGCTGGGATTCGAACCCGGGTTGGCCGCATGCAAGGCAAACGTCCTTCCCACTGTGCTATCGCTCCAGCCCCAACCACAGCTTATTTTTTTTATTTCTTTTTTTAAAAAAATTTTATTAGTGAAACACTATGAGGTACAGTTGTAGACTTTCAAATTTTTGTGCTTGGGTTTCAGTTATACAATGATCGAATACCCATCCCTCCACCAGTGCCCATTCTCCACTACCACTGATCCCAGTATCCTTCCCACCCCCCGTCCTCCCATCCCACCCTGCCTCTGACCCGGGTTCGATTCCCAGCATCCCATATGGTCCCCAAGCACCGCCAGGAGTAATTCCTGAGTGCAGAGCCAGGAGTGAGCCCTGAGTGTAGCCGGGTGTAGCCCAAAAACCAAATAAAGAAAAGAGCGGAAATGGATATGGTGCACCATCTTAATTTCTGTGCTTCTGGCCTCACTCTGGGACTTTGCCCTTCAACAGTAGTCGGATGGTGCCTTTGCCATGTAGCATTCCAGCCTCTGCACCCTCTACCCCGATCGGTCCTCGGGGCTTCTGCCTCCCAGGCATGTGTCCTGCCTCTTGGGGAAGGGGATGCTGGACTTCTGTGGCAGTCCCCTCCGCCCCCCCTTTCCCCGCAGTTCCTCCTGGACCCCAGACGCGGCACCCAGCTGCCTCTCCATTGCTGGCTCTATTTTCCCTTCGCACGGTAACTTATCTCTTGGGCCGGCTCAGCAGCTTTGGAGGTCAGAGGCCACACTTCTTTAATTGTCATGACCCCTGCAGGTCCTGAAACAGGCCGGAAGGGCAGTGGGTACTTAGTGACGCGTTTAGCAAACGGCCTCTCTGGACCTGGCCTTTCTACTGCAGCACTTGGCTTCCTGAGAGCAGGATTGCTTGTGCCTATTTGTCTCAACTGAGTTCGGGATGGTCCCCCGGCAAACTCTCGGTACTCACTACTAAGCTTGGGCTTTCCTGAGACAAGATGCTTTGTGGGAGGGGGAGAAGCAGCAGAGTGAAGAGTAGCATTAGGGGCTGGAGCTATAGTACAGCCGGGAGGGCACTTGCCTTGCATGCAGGTTCAATCTCCAGCATCCCCTATGCGCCCCCGCCCCCCCCAGCACTGCCAAGAGTGATTTCTGAGTGCAGAGTCAGGAGGGAGCCCTGAGTATCACGGGCCTGGCCCCCGAACAAACAAACCAACCAACAAAGAATGGGATTAGGGGCCTGGGGCACTTGGTGGCACTTTCTTCCTCCCAGCCTTCTTCCCGCATGCCCGAGGGAGAGGAGCTGGGACAGAGGGTGAGCTGGGCTGCGCCGAGGCTGACACTCTCCTGTCCCTCTTCAGAGAAGCTCCCAGACCAGAAGCTGGTGTGAAGGTGATGCTGAAGACCCGGAAGTGGCACCGTTTTCCTTCAACACGTTGTGTTGGCAGCAGAGTCACTGGCCTGCTCAGATGTTAGGGGGCAGCAGCAGAGCAGCCAAATAAAAGCCAGATTCTTTGCTGGCATCTGGGTGCTTGGGGGCTACTCCCGGCAGTGCTCAGGGCACCACACGGTGTCAGGGATGGAACTGGGACCTGTGCAAATGCCGTGTGCACTTATGCCCTTTGACCCTGCTTCTTCATGGGCGGAGTAGCAAAGAACGCTTGGTCCGAGCCAGGGATGTGGGTGGGCAGTAGAGCGCATGCCTCGGGGGGGAGGCCCTGAGTTCAAGCCCCGGCATGACCAGAGCCAAGAACACAACACTGGGTCACTGTCCTTCTCCTGTGTGCGCTGCTGTAGACGCTCTTTCCCATCCGTTTCCCCCACCCCTCCTTCCTGAGTGCTACCTCCTCCGCCTGCACCCGCCTCTGTCTCTCGTCTGTCTCGGAGAGCTCGGGGCCACTTTCCTACCCCTCCGTCCCAGCCCCTCTGCCAGGCTCCGGGGACACTCTGATGGGCCACTGCTTCATGGATAAGCCTCCCCCCACCGCCATGCCACCCCCGCCCTCCACATGTCCAATCGAACTTTTCCTTGAGCAGGACCAGGCTTCGCTGGCACTCCATCGGCAGCTGCGACTTCTCCAGGGAGGACGCCTCGGCTCCTCCTTTGGCTTCCAATCACGACTCCAGACTGCACGGAACAGAACAGAATGCATAATCGAAACGAAGTGGTTTCATTACAGTCTCATTTGGAGACGAGGCTGAGGGCTCAGAGACACTACTGAGTCAGTCGGTGAACGTTTGTGTCCAGTGAGTGGGGAGCTGGCTACCCCAACGGGCAATCCGAAGAGCATGGCCAGCAGAGAAGAGAAGGGGGCAGCTGGCATCAGGGGACAGTGCTCCCTGAGGACAGTGCTCCCAGCATACAGCCCAGCAATCGGGAAGGGCCTGGTGATTGGATGAGTGATGGAGGATGGATGGATAGATGGATGGATGGATGGATGGATGGATGGGTGGGTGGGTGGGTGGATGGCTGCCTATGATCATCTATGTTTAATGACTTCTAAAAAGCTGACTTCGGGGCTGGAGCAATAGTACAGCGGGTAGGGCGTTTGCCTTGCACGCGTCCGACCCGGGTTCAATTCCCAGCATCTCATATGGTCCCCCGAGCACCGGCAGAAATAATTCCTGAGTGCAGCGTGAGGAATAACCCCTGTGCCTCACCGGGTGTGACCCAAAAAGAAAAAAAAAAGCCGCCTTCTCTGGGATGAACTGGTATCCACATGAGTCCTGCGGAAGTCTCTGGAGGGTCGTGGGGTCAAGAAGGAAGAGTCTTCTTGTCTTCTTTAAAAATCTTGGCTGCCGGCTTCTCCTGGCTTCCCCCATGCTGGCCGATGATGTTCATAACTCTGAGATTTTATAAATGACCTCAGCATCTGACTCAACCAGCCACGCCTATCCTGCTCTCTCCATAATTCAATATCTAGGTAGGGCTGCTTCTTCTCCAGCCCCCTGGGCTAATGGCTTCTGACCTCAGCCCACGCGCATGTTCCTCTCGCTCGGCTCTCAGGCCCGGTCACCGTGCAGAGGCGCCTTCCTAGGCGGCAAGTGACTGCTGATGTTGAAAGCCCCCGGCTCGCTCCCCCCCATACCCCTCCCCATCCTTCACAGTCCAGCTCAGCTTCTTCTCCGCCTCATGTTCCTGCTGACTCACCCAGCCAGCTGTGAGCGCTGGTTCCCTGAAAATTGCAGAGCACCTCGGTGGGCTGCAGTGCTTGTCAGCCCGCTGTCGTCCTCCGTTCCGACTGTTGGCACAGACACGCCAGCAACCATGAAATCTCATCTCACTGTTCGGCTTAGAGGCGGTCAAGTCCAGCATCAAGGCACCCACTGACGTGGGGATTTTCAAACACGTTTGGGAGCCAGCCGGGCTGTGCCCAGGGCTGACTCCTGACTCTGTGCTTGGGAATCTCTCCTGGCAGTGCTGGAGGATGAGCCCGTGGGGTGGGAGGCAACAGCCGCAAGGCCAGTGTCTTAACCCCTGTACTATCTCCGTGGTCTCCACACCTGCAGATTAGGTATGCTGGGAGCAGCTTCCTGCCTCCTCTATGGTGCTTCTGGCACCTATGGTAGGAGTAAGGGGCCTTTGTAACACCTATGGTAGGATTAAGGGGACTTTCTTGCGCCCCTTTGGGACCAGTCTGCCTTGAGACATACCACATGTCCCCCCAAAACTCCCTCTTCCTCTGAGTTCAGAAGCAGAGAGGGTGAAATCCACTGGTGTGTCTGTGGCCACCACTGGGCCACATGTGGAAGTCACCCAGAATTCCAGCAAGAGAAGCAGAGACAGACCACGACACCACCAGTAAGTAGCCTTCCCCCCCCCATCCCCCCGGCACTGTGTGACTGCTTCCCATATGCCCCTAGACCCGGCAGGAAACCGCTCCCCTTATACCCATTTTACAGATGAGAAAACAGGAATACTGAGAAGGAAGTAACTAGGCTACAGTTCCCCAGCTGTTTAGGGGGGTGAAGCCAGGGTGTGGGATCCTCAAATAATCATGCCTGTTAGACAATGCAAGATGGGCATAAACAGGAAAAGGATGGTTTGATTTATCTGCCAACAAGTACGAGAGTTGGCAGCTTTATTTGAGCTCCTGGATCAAGATCTGCCTGAAGCCCCGCACCTCGGACTGTTTAGTTCAAGTAGCCTGTGCTTACGCCTTTGTGCCTGTGGGCATGTCTCTCATTGCGGGTCAGGATTCCCAGAATAGTGTGTCTCAGAGACATCCGGATTGGCATTCGGGCACTGCTGGGAACGGTTGCTGGACCCAAAGGTGAAGGACCCTGCTTCTGCCTTGGGGTGTGCTGGAGATGGAATTATGGTGGAAATGCACATAACACGTTGCTAACAGGATTCAAGTCTTAGGTAATTGGTAGCACACCCCTCCTACTCTTTTCCTCCTCCTCAGGAACCGTGTTTGTTGGATGGAATTAAACTCTCCAGAGGCTGCCTGGGATGTGTGAATGGAAAGTTGATGGAGGTAGGACCCCACATGAAGTGAGTCCACCTCACCTGAGCGGCTCACTGCTCCCCCGAACCTGCCCTGCCTCAGCTCCCCACAGCACTTCTCTGGCCAGAGACTAGCCTCAGTACCCCGTCCTGATCTCAGAGTTCTTTCTCCCTCCCCTCTGCGGTTTTTCCCTCCTACCCACTCACCGGGTCTGGGTCCCACTGATGAATCTTCTAGACAGGAAGTTCCAAACTTATTTGGTCTACTGTTCCCTTTTTTGGTGGGGGGAAGGAAAGAAAGAAATTACTCAGCTCAGCTCACCCTCTTTCCAAAAATCTACCTTCTTTATGTGAACCCCCAAATGCCCTTGAGGCTGTTGCCACCCCCTGGATTGGCCCAGGGTCCCACCAAGGAGGGTGATAGCTGAGCCCACCCAGGGATAAGCCAGCAACTTTTGTGGAGTTCATGCCCAATTCAATCAGCTGAATCAATGGCTGAATAATGAGCCATACTCCTACATTAAAAAAAAAATAATAAAATAAATAAAAAAATAAATAAAGGAGGGTGATAGCACTCGCTCTGGGAAACTATGCTCTAGATCTTTCTCAGACCAGATCTTTTCTCTATCCTTTGGTCAGACGGAAGCTGAGCCAGAGATCAGTATTAGTCGAGGACAGCTGTCTGTGCCCCAAAGCCCGAAGATAGTTTGGCCTCAACATCCCCCAGAGTCCAAGTGCCCTGCGAGGAAGTCTGCAGCTGTGCAGGGGGAGCTCCCTGGATTTATTTTCCTATTTACTTATTTGGGGATTTGGGGTCATACTTGGTGGTGCTTGGGGTTTATTCCTGGCTCTGCACTCAAGGATCACTCCTGGTGGTGCTCAGAGGACCATCTGGAGAGCCGGGGACTGGACCTGGGTCAGCCATGTGCAAGACAAGCCTGACCCACTGTCCTACCGCAGCCCATGAGGTTTTATTCACGCTGGCACTGTTCTGGGAGCTCACTCTTCCTAAACAAGTGCTTTCCTGTCCTTTTTTCTCTATGGACTTCCCTTTCTTGGGGTGGGAGAGAACTTGGGGGAATGAGGCACTTGACTTCAGTTCATCCCAGCACAGAGCCAGGAATGATCCCTGAAGACCACCTGGGAGAGCCCCCAAAGCCAAACTAAGAAATTAAAATCTTCTTGTGGCTGGCACAGCGGGGAGAGCGCTCACCTGGCACGTGGCTGACCTGGGTTCAGTCCCTAGCACCCCATCCATATGGTCCCCTGAGCACCACCAGGAGTGATCCCTGAGTGCAGAGCCAGGAGTAACCCCTGAGCACTGCTGGGGATGGCCCCCAAACAAAAACCAAACAAGACAAAATCAAAATCCTCCCCCGCAAATAAAACAAAACCCTCTTGTCACCAAGTAGTTGCTGTGAGGACATGTGTCCACTACCCTCCAACCAGCCTGTTGCCAATAAAAGCTCCTTCTCAATGCGGGGTACCTGGAGGGGCAGTGGGGTCTGTTCCGCTGTTCCCTCCACCTCTCCACTGGCCAGCTGCTCTCCTCGGGGCCTCCCCACTCCTGCCGCTGCCTCCCCGCCCCCAGCTCTTCCTCCTCCGTGATGACTATTCAGTCAGGGGCTTTTCCCTCCTGGAAACCTTCCCTCAATTCCCCACCCACCCGCAAGCCAAGGATCCTGCGTGTCCCACCCATTGTCACTTGGGGTAGGGGTTGGGGGCGGTCAGTGTGATCCAGCTCTGCGTCTGCAGGCAGCCTTGAAGGTGAAGTAAGGCCTGGCCCCCTTGAGCCCCGGCTCCGGCTCTGGCTTGCACCCTGGGTGAGGGCCTGTAATCCTCAGGAAGACTTCCTGTGCAGACTCAAACCCTGATTTTCTTGTTTCCTCGACCCCCAAATTGGGGCCAGCACTTCTCAAAATGGCAGATGTAACAGCCAGGGGGTGAGGAAGCAGGGAGGGAGGGCCCAAGGGGCTGGGGGTGGGGCTGGTGTGCAGATTGACTGATTGATGGATGGATGGACCTTGTGTCCAATCCCAGCACCTCCTACTTCCCTCCCTGCCCCCCAACCCCTAGCACTCCCAGGTGTGGCCATGGTGACACCAGCACCTCTGGGTTTGACAGCCTCCCCGCCGGCTGCATTGGCCAACTGTTGCCAGAGATGGCCCCCAGCCCTGCGGAGCACTGCGTGGTGGGTCCCCAACAACAACCACCTTAGAGCGGAACTGTTGGGGGGGAGGAGGAGGCTTCTCTCCTCTAAAGAGGGTGGGTGCGTGGTGGTAGGGGGAGGGAGGGAGAGACCTTCCTAGGACCCCTTGTGGCTGGTTCCCAGGCAGCGTAGCATAGCGGGAACCTTTGGCTACTTCAAAATAGTCCCCTTGTATGTCCCTTTGAGCTATTTCTTTACGTCTAAATATAGGCAAAAAGTCTGGCTGGACGCATAATTTAGGCAAATCCAGGCCCCACCTCGCAGCCTGGGGACAGCCACCCGCCTGCAGTCACATCTTGTCCTGTCCCTGTCCCTGCAGGGCTGTGACCTTGAGCGCAGGCCTGCCTGTGCCCTTCTCCTGGCCCCGCGGGGCTGCCTGTGTGAAGACAGGATGGAGGAGAGAGGGGGGCTGCCACACTGCAGGAGGGGCCTGGGATGGGGACGGGGCGGGGGGGGGTCACCTTCGTGGGAGGTCACCGGGCAGGCCTCCAGCCGCTCTGCTGGGGTTTCCGCGGTCCCTTCTTCCTCTCTAATGCTCATTTTCCCCCCTCAGCAATCTGTTCCCCATTAAACAGAAATGTGTTCTCTCAGTCTCTCTCCCCGGGCTGCGCTGGCCGCCTCGGGATCCGGCCGCATCTGCTCTTGCTTAGGGCACGGGCACCCAGGACTCAAAGTCAAGGAGGGGGAGACCGACCCCCCACCTGTCTCCCCATGGAAAATGTGGCCTCACGCTGCTGCCCGGTGACTGGAAAAAGCTGGGCCCGCTCAGCAGAGTGGAACCGGGCTGGCCCGGGCAGTGACCGCTCCTCTTTCTGACGACAATTAGTAAGGTGTGGCTGGAAGGGGTTCCCCTCCCTGGGCCTGGCTGGCCCCAGCCAGGAAGGTGGGGGCTTGCTGGAGCAGGGAGAGCTGCAGGGAGGAAGGGGAGACTCCGGCAGGGGAGCTGGGGGCAGGGGTTTGAGCTGTCCCCACCCCCTGTGCATTGTCCCCGCAGGGCCAGGCCAGGAGGAAAGGTCTTTGGGAGGGGCCTGGTGGGCAGAGAGCTCTGCAGGGAGGGAAGAGGAGGACGAAGGCCAGTGGCTGTGCCAGGGGCTCTGACCAGTGGCTGGGGAGCCCGTCCCTGCAGGAGACTTCCGGAGGGCAGGCAGGTGGGCAGCAATACCAGCACAAGACAGTCACGGTGAGTCTGGAGCTCAGCTGGGAGCACTGTGTAGAGAGGGATGAAGAGAAACCGCATGGAGTCCACTGAACTGGGGGATTGAGAGGGAGGGGCGGAAGGGAAGAGGCTGTGTCTAAACTCAGTCCTCAAAGGTTGGGGCCAGAGACAGAGCACAGCGGGAACAGCACTTGCCTTGCATGCGACCAACCGGGGTTCGATCCTGGCACCCCATATGGCCATGGATTCCAAAAGGAAAATAAAAGATGATTTTCTGAAAAAGGAAAATTTCCCTGTTCCGGAAAATTATTGAGGGATTACATGAAGCTTCCCACTTAGGAAGAGATGCTTTAACAACATAAGCTATTTTTCATGAGAAGGACTGCACAGGACAGTGAGAGAGGTGATCCAGAGTTGTGCTTTACCTGCTGTAATGAACTTATTTGAGAATCTCATCTCCTCACTTAATCTCACTTAGCACTGAGGAGTTTGTCCAGGAACGGACTGGCAAATGCCAAAATGTTCAGGATTCAAGTATATTTTGGCTCTTATTGACAACTTTTCGGGGTAAATAGAAGCGTTCCCCACTGGTACTAAGAAAGTCAGAGAAGTCTCAAAAGTGTTACCTAAGGAAATCCTAGATTTGACTTATCCAGGTCACTACGGTGTGACAATGGAAATTCTTTCACTTCTGAGTTACAGAAATTAGCTGCTGCTTTACCGAATAATTACCAACTCCACACAGCCTTACACTTTTAGCTGACAGGAGAGGTGGAGAAATTTAATCTCATCCCAAAAGAATACTAAGAAAATTATGTAAATAAGCCTCTGAGTCATGTCTCTCATTTCTGCCTATAGCCCTTCTTAGCCCAATTCAAGAATATGAAAATGATGTTTAGTTTCACCCAAATGAGAGAATCACCTCCATAAATTATGAGATTTCACTCACTTTAAAAAATAAAATGGGGGGAAAAAGAAAGAAAGAAAGAAAGAAAGAAAGAAAGAAAGAAAGAAAGAGAGAGAGAGAGAGAGAGAGGGGGAAGGAAGGAAGGAAGGAAGGAAG
>JAOXYA010007658.1:0-14220 GCA_028565675.1 Sorex palustris | reverse complement strand
CAATTTTGTAATCTCAAGGCTGCTGAACCGTTTACAGAAAGCAATTTTGCAAGTTAATTAACTCCTTCCTAGCCTTCCTAGCTCCTTTCAAGAGGTCAACTACTGAACAGTGTGCCCGTGAGGCCGCGTGTGGTCTCTTTAGGCACCAGTCCCAGCTGAGACCAGCGTGGCCAGCTTCACTGCCAGTCACAGAACAACTGTCTTGAATGGGGCCTCCAAACCCAGCCGTCCCGACCCCTGACCATTCGGGCCACCTTCTGTCATTCCAGGCCCCTGGCATACATCTCAGGCTCTGTGGAGCACAGGAGATCTGTGCCTTTCACAAATTTCTGACTGGCAGAATAATAAGATGATTGTTGCTTATGCTAGTAAGTTTGGGAGTGGTTTCCATGGGGAATAGACAACTCAAATGAGAAGGTGAATGCTTCTCTTGGAAAGTCAAATGATTCTGGAGCAGCAATTCTCAGTGGGGCAAACTGACCACCCCCAGTGGTCATTTAGCAATGTTTATGGACATTTTTTTTATTATTGCCACTTTGGGAGGGGGCAGAGACGAGCATCTGCTGGGCAGAGTTCAGTGATGCTGCTAAACATTTTACAACGCACAAGAGCTTCTGATAACAAGGGGTTCTCTGGCCCAGCATGTCAGTAGTACCAAGGTTGAGAACAGTGGAGTCCAACAGTCAGAGGCCTGAGTGAGGCCCCAGCTGATAAGTTCTCCCCAGCAGTTTCATTCTGCATTTTACTGCTTCACTCATAAATACCAAGAGACAACCAAGACAGTTGATACTCAAGGAAAGCTTCCAACATGAAAGAGAAAACAAAGTCACATGGAAACAAAGACAATACAGAGACTAGAAGAATATTAAACAAAACCAATATGAATAAAAAAAATGGTACCTTCAGAGAGAGGGTGAGAGAGAGAGGGAGAGAGAGACAGAGAGAGATATAGAGAGAAGGGGGAGGGGAATTAGCATCACCACAGATAAGAATGTGTTAGTTTTTTTTTTCTTTTTGGGTCACACCTGGTGATGCACAGGGGTTACTCCTGGCTCATGCACTCAGAAATCACTCCTGGCAGTGCTTGGGATGCTGGGGATTGAACCCAGGTCGGCAGAGTGCAAGGCAGCTGACCTACCCACTGTGCTATAGTTCCAGCCCCAAGAATGTGTTGTTATGGAAAATGAAAACCAGACGATAAGAAAGAGTTCTTGGAAGTGACAAATAAGAAAGAAAAAATTTAAATAATAATAATAAAAAACAGAAGGCTTGGAGGATATAATCAGGGGAAGTTTTTTTTTTTAAAAAAGTCAAAGAAGCAAAGAGATGGGGAAAAGAGAGAAAATTTAAAAAAAAGTACTTTATCAATCCAGTAGGCCCAACAGATAAGAAGATAAGATCAAAGGAATAGCATCATTTCCCCCCAAGCACAGGACACAAGATACTACTTAGCTCTGTGCCAAGAAAGGTTTCTCTTCTATTGGGGGAAGTCTAAATCACATTCTACTGTGACTGGCAAGATGAGGGGAGGAGAGGAGGTGGTTTTGTAGGAACATTCAATTCTTTTTTTTTTTTTTGAGAAGTGGCAGGAACAGTGTTTCTGAGTCACACTTGGTGAAGGGATCACTCCTGGAAGTGCTCAGGGGACCATATGAGATGCTGGCGATTAAACCCTGATGAGCTGTGTGCAAGGCAAATGCCCTATCCCCTGTATTATCTCTCCAGCCCCAAATATTTGTTCTTACCTGCCACTAGAAGCTAAAAGATATCTAACCTGGTAAATCAAGAAATAACAACACAAGCAGAAAAAGACACTATAGAGGGGTATAAAAAGCTGCCGTGAGGGAATGGGGCTGGGACAGGCAGGAGTACTATTGATATCTAAACCCTATGTACACAGTGTTATGAGAACACTGATAAAGTACAACCTAATTAAAGTAAGCATAATAAAAACAGTTTTGCAAGGCCACAGGGTTACATATAATTATCTGGAAAATGCAATATGTTGAGTTAAATTCATAACTATGGGATGCTGGCAATCGAACCTGAGTCAGCCACGTGCAAGGAAAACGCCCTCCCAGCTGTGCTATCGCTTCAGTTGGAGCGATAGCACAGCAGTAGGGCGTTTGCCTTGCATGCAGCCAACATGGCCGACCGAGTTTGATTCCTCCGCCCCTCTCGGAGAGCCCGGCAAGCTACTGAGAGTATCTTGCCCGCACGGCAGAGTCTGACAAGCTCCCCGTGACGTATTCGATATGCCAAACACAGTAACAACAAAGTCTCCAATGGAGACATTACTGGGCCCGCTCGAGCAAATCGATGAACAAGGGGAGGACAGTGATGTTCCCCCAGATGAAATTCATAACTCTTGGGGCAAGAGTTATGCCCCATGCTCCATGGCCGGGACTGGCACATACCTCCCTGATGTGGAGGATTTGTCCCAAGGTCCCCGGCTCTGGTGAGGTGTGTGTGTGTGGGGGGGGGGCCCACACTGGCTTTCTTTCCCAGCAGCCTGGCTCTGCCTGGGAGCCCCTGCTCCTGAATCAGGCTTCCAAGAAGGAAGGGAAGACTTCTGGGAACCCATCGGGGCTCACTGCCATTCCTACTGGAGATGGAACACGACACTGGCTGGGGAGGAGGGCTGGAGCAACTAGGCTGTTCCCGGGGTTCAAGACCTGCTGAAGTCAGACTGTCTTGGCTGCCCAAGGGGGCTGCACACTCATTTTATGGACTCTGAGTCCCCCTATCTCCTGCCAGTGGTTCCTACAAGAGGGGCTGAGTGGGAAGCGGGTCTGCCAGGAGTCTCCAAGGGGCATCTCTTTAGGTTCTCCGTGTGCCCTTCACAAGCCCTGGCCTGTCCTCTCTGCCTTCAACCCGGCTCACCAGAGTTCTGCCAAAGGCACTAACTATAGTTTCCTTTTTAGCCTTTTCAACTGTATCTTTCTTTAAAAAATGGTATCACAATATAAGTAATGTGTATCTCTTGTAGAAAATTAGAAAATATTGAAAATTATGATTTGACTAGCACAAATAACACCACTGTCTCAGACGCTCCCAGCTTCTACACAGGTGGAGATGGTCTTGCACATGGCCCACCTGCGGGTCCGTGTGCTGTGCACCCAGCTCGCTGCAGCTGGGCCTGAGGCCCTTAGTTGCATCAATCCCAGCAAATCCTGCTCAGCCTGAGCCTGCGAGGGGACTGTTTGTGTTTAGATCACAGGAAGGATGCCTCACAGGGAAACAGCGCAGAGCTCAGAAGCACTTTCTATCCAACCCCACCACCTTTTAATAGTTTTTCATTGAACAATATTTACGAGCATCATTCTTGGCAATGAATATATATCTTGGTCATTCATGATATAGCCGCTTGCAGACTGCCAGATTTTCAATGACCAATTTCATTTTGCTGGCCTTTTCGACATTTCCCTGTTCTCTAGTATACACAATGCAGTTATAAATAACTTTTGCACAAATGGAATTATTTTCCTAGGACCAATTCCAGAAAGTAGAATGGCTGGGTCAAAGGCTGGCCACGGTTTTTGAAAAGCTGCCCCCCTTTTCCAATGCCATTAGTTGTGCCCATCAGGGCACGGTCCTCCACTCCTGGTATTTACTGGCACCTTTCCTGGTAAAATCTGGACTGTGATTCAACAGAAGCAGAGAATTCCTGTGCAGTGAATATCCTAGAATATTCCGTTAGACCGGACATTTCTTACTCTGTGCTCCCTGCCAGGCCTGCTCTGAAGCTGGCGTTGACAGAAGCTCCCAGGAGGAGGCTGGAAACAGGTTGCCATGTTTTCCTCCGGGAAGCACTGAAGACTGAATTGTCCTGTCCCCCCTCGTGCTTACACTGTACCCCGAAAGTCAACATAAGTCCCATGGATCTTCTCTCCAACTAAATGCAAACGTTTACACCGTTCTGGGCAGCCCTTTGCCAATCCTTTCTGAGGGCTTTTCAGCTGGGAGGGTGCAGAGGAGACTTAGTCTCATCATTCTCTTACCTTCTCATCATTCTCTCTTCCTTCGAAGGCTGTGAATTCAGGACCTGGAGGAGACCAGAGGGAAGCAGATCAGTGATAAAGGCAGAACAACCAGGGCAGGCATGTGGGCAAAACCAGGCTGGATGGCAGTTGGAAGATGCATGCTCCTCCGTGGAGTGCTCCAGGAGCCCCTGGGGTGGACTAGGCTGCACACAGCGTGGGTGATGGTCCCCCTGGTGGGGGGCATCTTTCTCATACCAACACTGGGGACATTCCGAGCTCTCTGTCCCCACCACCAGATACTGATTGAGCACCCGCTACATCTCAGGCATTTCCTTGATGTCTGGAGATAAGGCACTAGACAAAACACACACCCCATCTGTCTGCTGGGGGAGATCAACAAACAATGAACTAAATAGGTAAAGAAAATATATAGTCACCAGAAGAGGTGAATATGCTCAAGGAGAAAGAAAGTGAAGGCCGTGGCAGGGGTGGTGAGTAGTGGGGCAGGAAGTGGGAAGTAGCATCAGAATTCTTGGGCCAAGATGTGACTCAGTGGCACAGTGCTCCTACCTTGCATGTGTGAGGCCCTCGGTTTGACCCCCTAGCACTAAAAACAAAAACCACCTAAACAATGAGACCAGGGAAGCCCAGACATGTGAGAGGTGAGTTATGAACAATGATCTCAAAGAAATGAGGAAGTGAGCACTGAGAATTGGTGGGGAAGTGATGTTCTAGGTGGACAGAACAGCATATTCAAAGGCCCAGAGCCTGCCTGGTATGGTGAGTATCAGCAGGCGGCTTGTCGTGGCCAGACCACAGGGAATGAAGGGGAAGTGGGAGATGGCATCAGGCAGGTTGGTGGCAGGGCACAGGGCGGTGCTCCAGCACACGCAAGGTGTTAAAGGAAGCCCTGGTGTGCACTAGCGCTTTCACTCTGGTGGCAGCCACTGGAGAGCTTCAGCACAGCAGTGACATGTTGGGCTGAGGATAAACTGAGGAACACAGGCAGAGTCAGTCAGGAGGCTGTTTTAGATAGCCTGGTCCTGGCAAGGGACCACAGTGACTTGGACTCAAGGGCCAGCATAGACATACATAGAGAAAGTCACGCTCTAGAGAGCAGAACAGGACTTGCTGATGGAGTGGAGGTGCGCTATGGAATCTAGGATGCAGGGAGAACTCTGGCCAGACTTGGTGCCAGAGCATATCTCAGTCTGAAAGGAGGCGGGAACCAACTGAGGTACAAAAGGGAGCTGATGGAGCACTGTGGGGGGAAGAGAAGATGCTCAAGTTTTGGGCATGTGAGGCATGAGATGCTTCTTTTAGGCACTCCAAGAAAGGCCTGTAGGGAGGCAGGTGGGTAGCTGAGCTAGGGGAGAGGTCGGGGCTCTAAATAAAGACCTGCAGGTGCTTCCTGAGTGGCTCTTTAGAGTCATGACATGGGATGATGCCAGTGAGAGGCTAATTATCATCAGAGAAGCTGTAAGGGCTGAGCCCCACCAATCACCCAGCAACAAGGAGGGAAAAGGAGTTGCCAAGACAGCGAGAGGGAAAAACCAGAAAAAAATGGTTTTTAGAAGGACAGACAATTTCTGGGATGGGCGAAGTCATAGGAGGACAAAGAATCAACAGCTGGACCCAGCATTTGGAATCACTGGGGATCTGGTTCCGGGGCAGGCTCAGTGGAGCAGTTCTGCTGAGAATCTGAGCTGCTTGGGAGGAGGCTGGGAAGCCACGGACCAGAGTGCAGGGAGGGAGAAAGCACTGGAAGGGATGTCAGTTCTACCTTCAGTTGATTTGTTTAAGAAATGTGACGCACGAGGCTGATACCTTCAGAACCCCCTGAGTGGCCACTGCCTGACTGGGTTCTCCGGGTTGCTGAACCTCATCCTGTGCCAGCAGCGGGAAGCTCTCTGCTGTTTCCAGACTCCCAGGAAGATCCTCCCATTCTCCTGTGTCACGTGGAGCTGCCCAGCAGGGCCTTGAGTCCTCATAAACCAAGATCTCCCTGGGGCTCATCTCCTAAAGGATATGTCCGGGACAGTGAGACGAGCATGTGGCCTGCTCGTGTGGGGTTTGCCTTCTAGAGGTGACCCATAATCACCAAGGGATCCACAAAGCAGCAGGCCCCCGGGAAGCCAAGGCACGCAATGAGGATGGTGAAAGGGACAGAAGGGTAAGTGTGGGAGGACTGGCCTCAGCCTGGCCCTGTGGCTAGGCAGCTCTTGAGGCTGAGACCCAGAGGCTGACAACCCATCCATCTGCCCGGCTCACCCGGCTCCCTTCTCTGGGTCCTGCATCTCCTAAGGCTGGTGGGGCCTTGGCTGCCTTTGTACAGGGCTGGAAAGAGACACCCCCACTACCCCCTTCACTTATATGGGAGTGTGTATGTATGGGGGGGAGTTTTCCTCCGTGATTACAAAGGACGTGTCCCTTTCTCTGAAGAAATGCGAAAATATTAAAAACAGAGGAGAACAAAAGTCCCTCACAACTCTACTGCCCAGAAGTAACAATTCACGCATCGCCAAGCAACATGGGCACGTTCTATGTCAGCACGGGTTCAACAGGGCTGCAGCATGTGTGGTAAATGCGGCCATGTTAGGTGTTCTTTTGTGTGTACATTCTGCTTCGCTCATGAATTGTTAGTACTCTTCTCATGTTGCATTCTCCTCTCCAGGATGATTTTTTTTTTCGGTTTGGTTTCTTGGCTAGACCTGGTGGTGCTCAGGGCTTACTCCTGGCTCTGCGACCAGGAATCACTCCTGGAAGAGCATGGGGGACCATATGGGATGCTGGGGATTGAGTCCTGGTCAGCCATGTGCAAGGCAAACATCTTAACTGCTGTACTACTGCTCTGACCCCTCCAGGGTGGTTTTTAATGGCTATATGGTATTCCAATACACATACTTTACCATATTTTATTTAGTTCCCTGACACTGGACAAGTAAGGGGAGGCTACTAAAATCTCAGGACTGGGATGGGCAGAGACGTTACTGGCGCCCACTCCAGCAAATCAATGATCAGTGGGATGATACAGTGATACAGTGATACAGTGACACTGGTCATTCTGGATTTAGAGTCACAGCAACCATGAGCAATAAAGAACCATTTTATAGTTTTGCCTTTTTTTTCTTCTCTGTGGTGATAGGGGTTGGGGTGGAGAGCGTTTGAGCCATACCTGGCAGGGTTCAGGGGCTATGCCTGGCTCTGTATTCAGGGGACATTCCTGTTGGTGCTTGAACAATCATATATGGTACTGGGGACCAAACGGATTAGCTACATGCAAGTGCCTAATCTCCTCGACCTTCTCTCCAGCCCTCACAGTTTTTCTTAGTGGGGTAGTTTAGAAATCTCTGATTGCTTCTTTAGGTTTCAAGAGACTTGTCAAGGGCCCAGGAGACAGCTCGAAGGGCTAGAGTGCATGCCTGGCATGTGGGAGGCACCGAGTTTGGGTCTCAATTCTCATGCTCCACCCTACCTGTTGCCAAGTGTGGCTCTAGAGGCCCCAGCACAGGAGGGGTGGGGGTGGGGTGGCTGGGCAGCACTGCACTGCTGGACCTGAGCATTGAACTACCCAGCCCTTGGCCAGCGATCACCAGGAGCAGCCCTGGGGCTCTCTGAGCACTGCTTGGGAGGTGTCCCTGACTCATAAAAAAAGAGATTTGACACTGCACTGTGCTGTGGGAATGTCCACATCTCAGGTGGCCAAAGGCAGGCGGGGGGAGGGGGGGCAAGATGAAGCTGTGTAAATGAATCCCAGGAGCTGGAGTTCACCACACGCCAGACACTGACCTAAGCCTCTCACAGACCAGCCCTGGATCCGCCTCCTTTGTGTGCCTGAGGAGCGGGAAAAGGACAGGCCTTTCCCCTGAACCCAGAGAAATCCAGAGGGATTCCCCGCCACAGCAGGAAGAGGGCCCAGAGGGCACTGGTCCTCCCAAATTCCCCCCCCCCCCCCGCCCCCGGGGAAACTACTTCCTCCATCATTCCCGGGGAAAACCAGGCGCTGGGCCTTTCATAATGGAGGCAGGGCTCCCCAGGCACCTCCTCACCATCCCTGGGGAGAGGCGGTTCCCCAGGAGGGGGGAGGGGGGCTTGAGGGGCCCTGAGTTCAGGAGTGAGGCAGGAAAGCACAAGCCTAGAAGGGCCAGACCTGGATCTGGAGCTCAACCCTGGCCCATCAGAGCCTCACCTGGGCAAGGGACACCATGTGGAATGTGAACCCAGTGGCAGAGAGACGTGGGTCTTTTTTGAGGAGTCACATCCAGGGGAGCTCAGGGGTTACTCCTGGCTCTGCAATCAGAATTCACTGCCGGTGGGCTTGGAGAACCATATGGGACACTGGGGATTGAACCCCAGTGCGAGGCAAGGGCCTTACCTACTGTACTATTTCTCTAGCCCCAGGATATGGGTCTGTCTTGTTGACTGTTGCAACTCCACCACACCTAGCATGGAGTCAGTGTTCAGTGAACACAAGATTAGGTCAACACTGAGCCTCAGCATGCTCATCTGTAAAATGGGGACATCAACACCTCTGTGCCAGGCCTGCTGTGAGTCAGACTGAAGAAACATGAGTGAGATAGTCAAGAGGGTCTCGCTGCTACAACCACTAGCATCCAAAGCTCTCCCAAGTCTCCTGCCCTACATGGACAGATCCTGCTGCTGACTCCCTTGGCTAGACAGTACGTGTTCCTCTCTGCTCACCACCATACTCCACACACAGCTCTTATCTCCTTCTACCAAAGCAGAAACTGGCTGTCGTTGAAAAGATTTTAGGTCTTGCCCCAGTCACAACCAGAGTGGCAGAGCAAGAGATAAGCCTAGTTCTGATTTCTGGGTTCCTGCTTTTTTGCTTGGTGGTTCTTTTGCAAGTAGGATAAGGCAGCCAGCCAGTTGCCACATTTCTGAGGGGAGGGGGGAAGGAAGAATTCTAAAAGAAAGGAGGGCCTCGGGTGTCAGTGGGCGCCGGAAGTCACCTGAACCCCACCCATCCTCCACCCAACCTCACCCATATTATACAAATGAGCTGAGAGTCCTCTACCCGCCTGCCCACCCCATCCCCACTCTAGAAGTCTGGGGTGTGACCAGTCTGAGGCAAAGATGGGGATCTTGGGGTCCCTCCATCAATACCAAACCCAATCCGTCTGGGGTTGGTAGGCCCCGAGGGGACGGTCACAGCCCCTGCAGAGTAGGGTGACCTGGTATTTCTCAGGCCTGGTCCATCTCTTGCTCTGGGACAGGAAAGCTCCACCAAGCCACAAGTATCTAGATTTACTCATCTCTAAGACCACGGCATGAGTGAGAACCCCCAACCTCCAGCCTAGGGGAATAAGGGGAGGAAAGGGAGCCAGGTCAAGGGCTGGATGAAGGGGAGGGGTAACGAGGAGGCTTCCCATGAGAGGACAGTCACGCTTTCAACCCTCCTGTCTTTCTGGGGGGGCAGGTCTGAGGCTGACTCATCTGTGTCTCCACCACACCCAGCAAAATACTTTGTAGAATTAGTTCTAGGTTACGCGCCACCTACTGAGGCCTAACAGTACAAGAGATGACAGACGGCATCTGGTCCCCAGGCCCGGCCATCTGGGGAAGGATCAGTCCTGCTGGTCCAGTGTCCTGACCAGCCTGGGGAGGGACAGCGACTCTCCTCCAGAGGGCTTCACAGAGCTGTCCTCGTCCCCAAGCACTGCCCAGGTGGCTGACTTCTCCCTTCTTAGCCAAAGAAAACTTCCTGGAATGTCTCCCTGGTGGCAGAGACGGGCCCAGCATGTAGCACCGCATCCTGGTCCTGGTTTGAAATGTGGGTGACTGCAGGCTATGGGAAAGAAGACGCCTGAGTGGTCATGCCCTTACTGAGAGTGTGGGGCCATGTTCACACATCCTTTCTTTTCGTGTCTGGCTTCTATCAGTGGTTCTCTAAGTGTGGCTCCCAGAGCAGCAACAGTCCTGGGACCAGTCACAAACGCCAGGTCTTAGGCCCAACCATCGGCCTGCTGAGCTGGCGATGTGTATGTGCACGCGTGTGTGCATGTGTGTGTGTCTGTGTGTCGGGGCTCCTAGTACCTCCAGGACTCAGCACTGAAGCAGGGACAGCTGAGACAGTCTGAGGCGACATCTTCACCACCTTTCAAAGTTCAGCCCAGGGCTGTGTGCTGCCATTCATCCTTTTTTTTTCCCTTTAAAATTCCAGTGGTGCGGTCCATTGAGATATATGACACTATTCTGCTATTGTTTTTCTAACTAATGAAGACCCAGGTGCAATCCCCAGCACTGACATGAGCCACCCCCTGCCCCATGCCAACTGGAGAGTGGCCTCAAACACCAGCAGCATATCTGGCCCCTCCCCAAACAATCAGACACTGAGTGCTGCCAGGTGTGATTCCTGAGTGCAGAGCCAGGAGTAAGCACTGAGCACTGCGGAAATGGTCAAAAACTAAGAAAAATAAAGCAAAACAGTCAGACAATCAATAAAAAGAGATGACCAGACGTATGTCCCTGAAAGAAGGATTCAATATCCCCTATGGAAAATTCTTGCCCCTGAACGCCAACAACTGGAATAAGTAGGACCGACTGGGCTGCACTAGGCGGGTATATGCAGCTCGGGACACGCTGCCTGGCCTCGCCTCAGAAGGGAGGCTCTGCCATAGCTATAACACTATTCTCTGGTTGATGGGCACTTGGGCTGTTTCCGGTTTGGGGCCCTCAGAAGTAAAAACACACACACTAGGGGACACGTGGAAGGCTCATTCCTTCTCATGGACCTGAGCCAAGAAGTGGAGTGTTAGATGGTGTGTGGAGGGTCTGACCTGAGATTTAGCAGAGACGGCTAAGTGACTTTCTGGTTATATTATGTTGTCTTCCGACTGTCAATGCATGTATGTTGGCCAGTATCTGGTACACTATAAAGCTTTTAAGTTTTAGTCCTTTGTGTAGGTGATGGTATCTACCTAATACCATCTCTGTCACCTTTCAAAGTTCAGTCCAATGCTGTATGCCAGCAGTTTGTCCTTTTTTTTCCCCCTTCCAAACTGCAGTGGTAGATTCTACTGGACAGATGTATAACATTATTCTGTTATTATTTCCTAACTAATTGTTCACTCCCAACACAGGCATGGGAGACTCCCCACAAACTAGAGATCTCATTTAATCGGGGAGCTGAATTCTTTCAGGGACAAATGCTGGTTACCTCTTTTTTATTGATTATCTGTCTATACTGTAGAGACTTTTTTATTGAGCGGGAGGTGGGGAACACCTGGCCATGTTTGGGACTTACTCCTGGCTTTGCACTCAGGGATCACTCCTCACGGGCTTAGGGGAACCGACCTGTTGTACTATTGCTCTGGCCCTAGAGACATCTTACAAGTTTTAATTTGGAGACTCAACGGACAGTTTGGGGACTGGACCGAGAGTACAGTGGGTAGGGTGTTTGCCTTGCACGTGGTCGACCTGGGTTCGATTCTCAACATCTCATATGGTCCCCGGAGCACCGGCAGGAGTGCAAATTCCTGAGTGCAAAGCCAGGAGTAACCGCTGTGCATCACTGGGTGTGACCAAAAAAAAAAAAGATAGTTTGGGTGCTTGCCTTGCATGCAACCTACTCCTATTCAATCCCAGCATAAATCCTGAGCACTGCTGGGTGTGGCCCCCAAACAAAAACAAGGGTTTTAATTTCTTATTGGCTCATTGTTGTTTTTTTGGCCACACTTGGCATGGTGCTTGAGGGTTTCTCCTGATGGAGTTTGAGGAACATGCAGTGTTGGCAACCAAATTCAGAGCCGTGCATGTTGCTGGGCCTATGTCAGTGGCTTGAAGCATCTCCCTTTATATTATTTTATTTTTTTGCTTTTTGGGTCACACCCAGCGATGCACAGAGGTTATTCCTGGCTCATGCACTCAGGAATTACTCCTGGTGGTGCTCCTCGGCTGCGTGCAAGGCAAACGCCCTACCCACTGTGCTATCGCTCCAGCCCTGAAGCATCTCCCTTTAAATGTCCACTTTTATGCTTTTCTTATTTTGTCTCTCTTAGTGGGTAGTAACAGTTCTTGTGTATTCTAGATACAATTCCTCTGTCAGATAAGCTGCTGAAAATATCAGCCTGTGGTTGGCCTTGCCACACTTTTAATGGTGCCTTTGGATGAACTTAAGACCATGAAGTTCAATTCAGCTAGCTATTCATTCCTGACTAGTACTCCAGTGTCCTGCTAGAGAAATCTTTTTGTTCGTTAGTTTTGCTTTGGGGCCACATCTGGTGGTTGCTCAGGGATGACTCTGTTCTGCACTCAGGAATTATTCCTAGCTGTACTCAGGGATCTATATGGGGTGCTGGAGATTGAACCTGGGTCAGCCGCATGCAAGGCAAATGCCCTACCTGTTGTACCACATTTTCAGCACCCATGAGAGATCTTTATTTTAATATCAAGCAATCCTGTGAACATGGTAGAAATAACAAAAACCACTACCGTTAAAGAAGCATGAAGCCATCCAGGAGAGTCTGAGGGTTGAGGGTGTGTGTGGGATGGATTTGTTGCCCACAGGAGGGTGATGTGCCAATCCTGGACCTTGCTCCATGACGTGGTGGAAAAGGAGGTTCAGCAAGGACAGGCCAATGGCCACCTTTCAGCGGGAACTGTGTCAGGTGTTGGGGCAGCTCTGTAAAGGCTAGGAGACCCTAATGGGCTAGCTGGGAAGGATCACCCCTTTGGAGGGGTGATAACCTGGATCCAGCCTCTTCCCGGCCCAGATCCTGCTCCTCCATCACTAAGCAGGAGCCTGTACAGGGGGCAGAGCTGACAGGCATCCAGCTGGCCCCCGAAGGGGAACTTCAACCCTTCTCGGGTCACCACAAGAACAGCAGGAGTTTCACACAACAAGCTGGGGCTGAAAATGATCCCGATGCTTGTTTCACTATGCTGCATCACTTCCAAAATCCCCAGTCATGTTTTCAGGTGAAGCCTGGATCCCAAAACTTTCCCTGCGTTCCCCCAGTTTCAACAGCATGCTACCCTGAGAGTCACAAGCCATCTTGTGAACTTGACTTCCTCAAAGAAAACAAAAGAGATCTCAGCCCACAGTTCTCTGTGTGGCGTCTAAGAGATCAAGCCTCCATGTCTTCTGCTGGGAGGTGGGGGCTGGGGAGGTGGGGGGGGGAGGGCTGGCAGTCCCATTGCCCCGCCACGAGGACCCCAGTTCAGCAGTTGGACACAACCTACCAGCTTCTGAGCAGCTGAGCCCCGTCTGGGTTCATGAGGTCATCCCGCACACGGTCTTGGGGCACAGACACCCGAGTCCCTGGTATTACCACTAGCAGGATCCCTAAACAGAACGAGACATTCTAGGTGTTTGGGTATTCCTGGAAAAAGGGTCTATTTATTTCCTTAGATTCTAGAAGGAGGTGGGAGGCCCCCAATAGGCCAAGAACTACCCAGTTTAGGCCAAGTGTGTCAGTGTGGTGAAGTCAGTTCACACTGCTGAGCCCTGCATCTTCAGCTCACTGTACATCTATAAAGAAATCTGGGGAAGACAATGCTTGACTGAAAAAAACAAATTTCTTTTGTGGTGTTGGGGCTGGATCCCAGGGCTTCTCACGTGTGAGGCATGTACACAGCCCTGGCCCCTGAAAAGTTTATTTCTATGTAAAACTGAGGTTAAATTGAAAGCTGAGGGCAGCTGGGGCTGAGAGATAGTACAGCAGGTGTACAGAGATAGTACAGTACCTGTATGCAGCCAACCCTAGTGCAATCCCCAGCGTTCCATATGGTCCCCTGAGCACGGGTGGGAGGGATCCCTGAGCGCGGGGTCAGGAGTAAACCCTGAGTATCACTGGGTGTGGCCCCCAGAAAAAACAAAAAACAAACCAGAAAAGAAAAAAGATGGAAAGCAAGCAAGCTGAGGGTGTGGTAAGGATGGCATGAAAGCAGGGGGGGGGGGTCCTCCTTACTCTTATCACTCCTTTACCACTGATGCACAAAGCTGTTTTCTGCACACAGCTACAAGTATGGGACTAGAAGTGTAGCTAGGATGTATAAAAGAGACAGAGACATTTCTCTGATGAAGCCCAGCTCCTCCTTCCAGTTCCAGAAGCTTCAAAGGTTTAAGAAAGAAGGGGGGGTGGGGGCTGGAGTGATAGCACAGCGGGTAGAAGTTTGCCTTGCACGCGCCGACCCAGGTTCAATTCCCAGCATCCCATATGGTCCCCCAAGCACCGCCAGGAGTAATTTCTGAGTGCATGAGCCAGGAGTAACC